>JZKD02S1672944.1:1229917-1258143 GCA_000966675.3 Picea glauca | reverse complement strand
CACAACTGCTGAAAGGGGTGCTCGTTTCCACCCCACCGTAGGCTCAACGACTCCCAACGGATTTACCACTAGCCACCCCCGAGCTAGACCATGAGGCTTTGAGACTCAGTCTCCTACTTCCCGTTTGTCGGAAGTCAAGGATGGAGATGCAACAACATGCATTCACTGTGCAGACACAGATGAAGTTACTCACTGCAGTCAAGAGAATGAAACGATCAAAAGAGAAACGTGTAGTCCAACAACATATTACTGCCATCTAGGGCAGAGTAATGGAAGTCACATAGAAGCTGCAACCAGTGAAGGGTGAATCCTACAAAGTGTTTGAAGAAATTGAAGGAAAAGGCTCGCAACTGGACCAAGTGGTTGCAACAATGGAACAATGCCTGGAAGGGCCTGTTACATCACAGACGATCCAGGAGCTAGCTGAGCAGGAAGCTCAGGCGAACCGGCAAGTCCAGTAATCTCAAGAGAAGCTCGAGGCCTTCGAAGCGACATTGCCAAGAACTGAGTGACTCGAGACGAGTCACATGTGAGTGTTGGGGGCCTGTTGTCCCTCGACCAAGTTTTGAGGAAACCTTGGTCAGGTTAGGACCACTTTTGGACTTCGACATGCTGGTCAAAGATGAAGCACCCATGTGGAGCTGAGATAGCAGATCTCACTTATTTTCTGGGATATGTGGACCCAACAAGGGGTTACTTAGGGTTTTTGTAATGGGTTATAGGATGTCGGCCCATGGGTTTACCCATGTTTAGGCCTTTTTGTAAGGAATTGTAAAAGTATAAATAGATAAGAATGTATGATAGTAATATAGAGACTTAGAGAGAGAATTTTAAGTTGCTATGTGCAAGAAGCTATGAGTGCTTTTGTGCAACAGAACGTGTCTGTAAGGTTTTGTGCTTGATAGAGGAGTTGGCTCTGTGCCTTGACCTAGTTTTGGGAAGGAGGATCTGGTGCTCAGTGCACAAATCTCTTGTCCTCTACGAAGCTTGGCTCTGTGGCTTAGTGCATAGGACCAGATGAATGTAAGAGAATTGCAGAATAATAAAGAAGACGAAGGAGTTGGTGGATGTAGCCCCACACTGGGGTGAACCACATATATCTTGTGTCTTTGGTGTGCTTTGTGCTATGTTGTGTTTGTCATTTATCTGCTTAGTGCTTTAGTTATTATGTATGATGAATAGATCTGATGTTGCTTAGTGCTTTACTTAAAGATGAATGAATGTTAGATCTAACTTATTTCTATGTGCTAAGTGGTTGAAGTACTTAATATTTATTGTTACTATGCTGATCTATCTTAGGGTTTGTTCTACGATGTTAATGAAGCTAATGAGTTAATGACTATCATCTTGTAGTGTTAATAGAATACTTTGCGAAGTGTTGCTATCATAGATATGTGTCCCAGCTTGGTTACAAACACCTGCATCCTGTAAAACTCCCTACCTCTACCTCAGGTGAGACCTCACCTGCTTTGTAGGTGTTGCCGAAAGGGCTAGTAGTTAGGGTTTTGTTGGTGCGTTATTGAAGCGTTGAACCCTGGGTCTGCCCCTGTGCCAAAAATGTTCTTTAACTTTCACGAGATATGATACTTTATCTTTGACTTTTTTTTTTATCTTGCTTGTCTTGGATCTTCTCCCAAGGGATTATGCATGTCTTTGCCTCATGTCCATTCTTACTTCAATGAACACAATGAATATCATATATCTCACCGTGATGGGTTGAAGGTTGGCTTTGATGTTGTTTCTTTGTGGCCCAATTATTTTGACTCATCAGAGACACTTCTGAGCACAAAGGATTTAAACCTTGATGCAAGACATGAAAAAATCATTGTCATCTGTCATAGCTACAAAATCATTGTCTTTGGCCACATGTATTATAACAAACTCTACATATGGATTGAATTGGAAAAGTTCACAATTTTTTTTTATCTCAACCCAACCAAGGAGAGGTAAATATTGCATCTTCCCTTGCATACACATTGAATCTCCTCAAAGTAGAGTTAAATTTACCTTCACAACCAAATCCATGACTGATCCCAACAAATGTGAAAGCTAACACAAATTCAGCAACAACAACGTGTTGACGATAAAAATCGCAGCACATAATTTCGCTCACAAAGTATTTCTAAAGCCTATTATTTAAACTATGTTAATAAGATATAATACTAGTAGGTGGGATCCCCTTGTATTACTGGAGGCTCAAAGATGGTCATATCACACTTTTATGCTGTTGTTTCGATACTGCTTACAACGTATTATATGGTTGATTATGCAGTCTTGGTTTTGTTTTGACATAATGGCAGGTGGATAATACATTTTATGTGATGTTTTGTTATTCTAAGCTCTAATCCTATGTTATGAGTGGCATATACTACAGTTGTTACATTTGATTATATCACCATGATTATTACCCGGCTACACCTGCACAAGACATATTTTAGTAACAACATAAAACAAAAGAAATGGAAAGAGACTTATGAAAAAATCCAAAGAAAGGGACTATACTTTACTATGTAAGAAGTCATGCGCGATTTAAATGGGACAAGTTAGTATTAATCCTAACTAGAAATGGTTAGTGGCTATGTGAATTGTATTTGAATTATATTGGGCGCATTTGATATATGGTATAGTATGGTTTTGGCAATGGTTAATATGGATTTTGGGTGGTGCATTTTGAAAGAAATATGGTTGCAAGTTTCAATGTTTAGAATTAATGGCATGGTTAATGGTATTGGTGATTGCTGGTTGTCGTGTACTTCGAAATTCAATATAGAGGAAGATGGAAGCGACGTGCAGTAAATGCACGTCACTCCATACTTCTCCCATTGGGCCGTCACCCTAGCATGGATATTGTTTCATTTGGTTTTATTGGTGGTTAAGCTCCGAGATTAAATCTTGGAAGGAACTGCTCGACCAACTCTCCCTTTTTAAAGTTATTGGTTACATATATGGTTCTTTTCTCCCATCCACGAATTTCGCTTTACATATGAAACGAATGATGGCTCAATGATGTGTTGGTTTGCGTTTTCCTGAGATTGGAAACTTTGTAAACGTGTGGGTCTTCTCTCTGGAATGAATGTGTGGTTATTCGTTTTGCAAATGAAATAATTGGTTGGTTGAAGTTATGCATTCATTAGCTATTTTGTGTGGTGAAAAATGTGATGGCCCTGTTGTTTTAAGTAGTTGTGGGTGTTTTGTTGGATGGTTTTTCTCTGTTTAGCCTTACTGGTAGCTTCCTCATGGTTATGGTAACCATGTCTAGTTGTCTTCGGGTTGTTGTATATGTTTTCGAACTACCTTTTGGTCACTGTGTATCTTCTAGAGCCATGGTCAAGGGTTATCCACCTAGTTATGGGCTTATTTTGTGGTATTGGCGTCAACGTAGCCCAGGAGTTGGTTATACGGTGGCCATTATGCCAAGATATATACTTTATGATGGTTTGGTGATATAATTTATGCTTCGGGCCACCATTCCCATGAGCATTGTTGTTCATTGATTCGGTATTTGAATTGCAAGAGGGTTATGCCTCTGTGTGTTCTTGGTACTTGTTATTGTCCAATGAGCAATTATTTCTCCTCTGCATCGTTTCCTACCCTACTTGGTGTTGAACTGCTACACTATTACATAAACCAAGAGTTATGAAAATCCCTATGGTTCCACCGTCCTTGTTTCGAAGGGTCTCTACCTATTGTTGATATGTTCGACCTCCAGTCTCTCTGTGCTGTGATGACCGAGCGAAATCTTGATCACTTCTTGTATTCATTGTTACAGAACCCGATTTTAATAACCCCAATTGTTCACACTCTAGTCGAGCATCTTGTTGATTGTCACAGATTGGTTGAGTGGTTATGATAGTTGTTTTGAGTACTTATATTGAATTCGTTTGATTGAGTTGGTTGGAAGGTTGTGATGGGGGATGAGAATTGATATATAGTCAAGGGGATGCCTCATTTTGTTATGATAGTTGCATCGATAACCTAGCTCGTTTTATTTGATTAAATTGGTTAATTGGTTTAGTGATAATGTACAGTCAGAGGGTTGCCTATTTTTTGTTATGCGTTGGATCATTGTGTTGTTACAACTTGGTGTGAATTGTGAAGTGGTGATTGTTGTGTGTTATTAGCCCGATCGAGATCATTCCAAGTTAGAGAATTTGATGATTGTGGTTTCATTGTTTCATTGTGTATCTATTATGAAGGTATAATGCATGTTTGATTTAAATTGCACCACCAGTGATGAAACTTAGGTTTTGTATTATGGTTTCATTGCAACGTTTTATTCGTTGATATAATAAAAGGCATGAAATCGGGCAAGTTTAAAAGGTCTGTTCAATCTGGAAAAAAGACCCGTGTATATGTTTTATTTGGGAAAATTGTGAATTATGGACAGTGGTTGATATTTTATAGTGACATATGATGGATAACGATGGAGCAATGTGATTGTGTGTTTCTTTTGATTTTGTTTAAATGAAAGGAAAAGAAATGAAAGAAACCAACTATTCTCTTAACATGACTATTGAAAGGCATAGCGATTATGAGTATGATTATAGACTGTGTTAATTGAGAATTTTGGAGGAAATTGGATGTGGGACAATGAACAATTTTGACACATAGTAATTGTTTAACTGGTATTAGAAGTTTTTGTATTGAGTACAGATTTGTTTTATGGATTACTTAATTTTTTTTATGAATAGTATCCGCTTTTTCCCTACCATTCTTTCACTGTTTCTCACATTACAAGTCCCCTCGCCTTCCCATATTCACTATCCACTCCCTGTTCTTAACATTAAATTATAGTTAAGTTAAAATCTATATTATGACAACTAAAGGATGGCACAGGGATGAATTACAATGATTTATTCTTTGATTTACAATGCAGTTGATTGTTTGAATTTGTCGAGTAGTAATCGTGATCTATTCCCCCTCATTTTAACACTTTTCGCTCAATACAATCCCTCACATATCCCATAACCCTTATTCTCCCCTTGCTCATTGACAAGTTTTTAGCAATTGTATGGATTGGATTGCATGAGTCTGAGGTGTTGCTAAGCCAAACTTTGTTTCATATTTAAAAGAGATGTCATGTATGGTTGTTGAAGAAACTATTTTCTAATCAATAATGCATACATGAATGAGATTTTTCAGTAGAGGTAGCCATGGCCCGACTAACAGAGGAAGAGGAAATTGGAACAAGGTCCCTAGAAGGCCAAGGTTCTCTATACATTTTGATGTAGACTCGCAAGAGTTGGGCCAACTATTTCAAGCTAGATTTTTTAACTGGATTGGGAAAGGAGTGGTCCAACCTAGGCCAAAAAGGCCTCCCTTCCAAGCCCTACATGTCCCTTGTATCCCAGTGCCCCCTCATGTCTCATTAACAACTGTAAGTCCTTGAAAACGATGGATGGAAAGAGATTGTCCACCTAGCAGTCTCCCAACATTGTGGTTGGCCTAACTTGTCTCTACCTGCTCCTCCACTTGTTAATCAAATTGTCCAAGCTGCCCCTGTCCACTCACCAGTACAGTCTTCCCATGCAAGAAAAAGGTTAAAAACCGAGGCTCACCATGCTCCTGACAAAGGAAAAGCTGTTACTACCCCCTCCTAACCCTCAAATGACTCTACCAAATCCATGTCCTCCCGCATGCATTTGAGAGATGATTGCTCTCATGTGATCAGTGAGATTAGGCCTAAAGGCTCTACACAGCCTAAGGAAAATTCATAGAGATCAAAGGGTGACAACAACAACAAGGGAAATATTGCCTCCCAGAGTGGAAAATATGGGTTCTAAGTATTTTTATTTATTGATTGTTGAGAATAGTTGACTTATGAAATTTTGGACAACACACTATTTTTGGATATATGGATAATATATTTTTGGAAATAATTTCAATTATCATTGATATAAATTGTCAAATTATGAGAGTGATGATGGGAGTCACAAGGAGGGATGTGTTTGATTGATTAACTAGTTGTGTTATGTTTGTTAAAGAACTAAAGTGAGTCACAAGGGGTCCCACCTACTAGTTATTATTTATTAAAAACCCTTATTATGACTTTATTACTTTTCCCCCTTAACTAAAAAGTTGGTTGAGTTTTAGTTAACTTAACTAAAGAAGTAGTTCAACTACTTCAACTAATTCTAATTGCTTAAAGGCAAAAGGAAAAGGAGGAACATGAGGAGAATAGAAGGAGAAACATACTAAGGTATGTACTTTGAGTTTTATTGAGATAATTCAGTTTTCATTCACTCTTCAATTCATTGGAAGTTTAATTCTCTTTTATGATAGCAAGGTCCTATTGTAGACAACAAGATTTAGGGCTGAATTACATCATACAAACACTTTTTTTTCAGAGGTGTTGATCTATCTTTGATAGTATGTGTAGACTTGTCTGTTTGGGAATTAAATTTCATGACTGATAAAGGCTATTGTGCAGAGTCGAGTGGGCAAGAATCTGTGGCAAGCTGATCCATTTTTAAAGTTTAGTTTTTTACTTTCTGTTAGAAGTCCTTTTGTATGGTTTTCATTGGGGACATCTAAGTTTGACTTTGGTCCAAACTTCCTCAGGGAATTTTGTAAAGATAATGATTCTTTTGATAAATTGGAATGAAATAAACAATTCCTTTATTTCTCATTGGTTTTGATTATTGACTTGGTGTTTTCACTACTGTCTCTATATTTATTTCAGCATCTATCATATTCACAAAATTACATAAATATTGAATTTTTCAGGAACTTTCATTTATAAAAAAGATCAGCCTAAACACTTGTAATCAATAATTTTGAATTAGGAAACAAATTTTGATGGCTATAAACATAGGGTGATATTCCCGTATATCTTGCTTTAGCCAAGTAAGATATGAAAATGCTCGAGTAAGATCATTTCATATCTTTTCCTGAACATTTATTTGGCGACCATACTGGGGAGATCTTCAATATCTCTCTGGTTGATTTTTATGCTTGATTATCATTGAATACATATATTTTTACGATATTGTTTCTTTCACTGTTTCATTTCTTAATGATTGTACCTGTTGCAAGATAGCCCAATATTGAGCCCGATCTTCAAGATCATACCAGCATTTCTTTGAATTTGTTTAACACCATTTTAGACACTGCTAATACTCGGGCTGAGCTTAATCATTCATGGGAAAAAAATGAACAAGATATAAGTGCATAAGAACGTTAGGAAGCTAGACGTAGACAACCTAGAAATCAACAATAACCTTCTTTTTCCTTAATCTTTGACCTTCTTTTCATGTCCTTAGACCCTCGTGTTTCTAGAAGAAGAAGAGGCTTATCACCTAAAATTAATCCTATTGCCGAGATAGGAAGAAGGAGTGTTGTGTTATCGACCCAACAAAGTGCTCTAAGAAGAACCTTTTCTGATTCATCCAGTTTGTCTTTCTCTCCCTTACCTATCATTCCCAAGATGGCATCTAGTGGTGGCTCTGGTGGCACTAGAAGTGATTCCTCCTCTCAGTATTCAGCTTCATCGGTGGTTGGTAGCTTATATAGTCACCATGTACCTATCCAATCTACCACAAACCCTACCAAAGTCATTAAAAAGTATGGGCTTTTTCAATTTGAAGAAGATGCTACAACCACACAGTGGCATGTTTCCTCTCCTCTTAACCTAGCACTTGCTACTTGTCCACTCCCTAAATTCAAAGAGAATCTTCCTAGATTTTTCAGGGAATAACATTGTCACTACAAATGAACACCTGGTGGCATTTTATAATGCCTGTCACAACATAGGAGCAAATGACACCGATACTTGCATGCACTTATTTGTCAATTCCCTGGAAGGAAAGGCTGCGACCGATTTCTTTGACCTTCCTCCTAAGATTCTGTCTACTTGGGAGGAGTTATTCTATTGGTTCAAATCCAACTATGGGCAATCTAAAATCCCAACTGAGTAGTTACGAGAGTACAATAACATCGCCTATAAGGATGGTGAAACCATCAAGTCCTTCAACTTGTGTTTCACCAAGTTATACAATCAATTCCCTGAATTCATTCGACCTCAGAACGAAGCCACTTTCATGCATTACCTCCCCCCTATCGACATAGGCTTGAGGAAAAATCCATTGATAACCTCGGTTCCGCTCTGCATACTTGTTTAGAGTATGAAGAATAACTTGAAAGAATCAGTCTTCCTCAAGGAGAATCAGTTAAACAGACAAACATGCCCTCCCTCTTACATCTTGTACAAGACATGAATAATCATATGATAGCGTATGAGCGAAAGCGAAATGTCTCCCCTCTCACCCATGGAGATCCATCCTCTTCTGCACCCCCCTTTAGAAATCTAATTGAAAATAATTTTCAACCTAAAGCTATCATGCCTCGGAGTTGGTGTAACTTTTGCGAGGAACACCATGAGGAAACCACGTGTGAGGTAAAGAAGAGTGCCATAGATAATATCTTTGGTAAGAGACCAGAAACTACAACCGTTGTCCTAGATTTTGTAGAGCTAGGAGATGTCATGATCATCAATACTAGGAACAAATCCTACGCTCCCAAGGGAAAATATGATCCTCCCCGCAATTCTTCTAGCCCGAGCTAATCCTCACCAACTACTACTATTCAGGTTCCCAAGATTCCCGACAGTTAAGGAACTACCTCCCCTCTTCCCTCTTCCAAATACAATATCCTAAATTAGTTGGCCAACATCAAAGCAGATGCAACCCTTCTGGACATGGTTGTCGTCCCTGAACAATAGAGGCATCTAAAACAATTCATGGAAGGAAAAGATTTCGTTGTAGGCAACCTATCTAAAGAGGCAAATGAAGAAGATTCATCTGTAAATAAAGTAGGTGTACATAACTTTAGATACCCTGTAAAAAATCCCCCTTTTATATTTCTGCAAAAATTATGGATAAAATCGCCCATTGTTGCCTCATTGACGGCGGTTCGGGCCCAAGTGTAATGTCGAATATTATTATGGAAGATCTAGGCTTGTCTTGTACAAATGAAAATGCCAAAAGCATGCTCTCTTATAATAGTCTACAAAAAATGACCATAGGTGAGATTAAATATGTGACCTTAGTTTTGTGCACACACCGTGAAATAAGGACAACCCTTAGTATTCAGGTAATTGATATGCCAGTAAGCAATTACTCAATCATCTTAGGAAGATATTGGCAAGCTTTGATGGGTGGATACCTCTCACTCGACAAGACACACTTATCCGTTCCTCAGAATGGTAAAAACATCATAGTCCTTAGAGAGGGAAAGATTTCACCTTACATAGAGAGTGTCCCACAACCTAATGTGAATTATATCGAAGAGGACATAGGGGTGTATTCCATCTTTGTCGAGGAGGATAACATTCCCTTGGAACAAATAAACTTAGACGATGGTATGTGGCACATGCACTTTGATGGTTCACGCTCTAATGAAGGTAACATAGCTGGCATTATCTTGATTTCTCCTGTAGGGAAAATCCATAATTTTTCTTATAGGTTGGAGTTTTCTTTCATAAACAATGTCACTGAATTCAAAGCTTTATCATTAGGCATTGAAAACGCCTATAATATGGATTGTGGTCACCTTACAGTTTTTGGAGATTTCGAGCTTGTTGTGAACCTTGTACGTAAAATATACTCTCCTAGCAACAAGTTGATGAAACGATACAACCAAAATTTTTGGGCCCTTATCTCAAACCTTTTATCTTTCAATATTACTCATGTTAAGAGGGAGTTGAACTCAATGGATGACCGGTTAGTTGTTTTTGCAGCCTCTCCTAATCGGTAACTTCTGCCACACATACCTGATTGTACTTTTCAATCTCTATATCCTCCACATATATCATGGAAGGTCTTCCCTAGTGATGAGATCATTTGTGCTTTCATTTAAAATGAACCTTATAAGCCTAAGGAAATTATATCCATGGAAGATAACAAGATTCCTAAAGGCTTTACTCCTCTAGAGAGTTCAGTTTCATCGAGTGATGTAGGAAATAAAGAGAAACATAAAGAAGAGGAGTGAAAAAGGAAGGTGGGTGAAACCATCTCCTTGAACATTGAGATTCTCGAGTCTCCAAATAATGTTAAAATAGGTGCCCAATGTTCTAATGAAGAGAAAATGAAGTTTGCTAAGCTGCTTGGAGAATTTCAAGATGTTTTTTCTTGGTCTTATGAGGATCTTCGTGGTTTTGATCCCACTCTTATACATCATGCCATTTCCATCAAGGAAGATGTTAGTCCCTAAAGTTTCACTTGACTATGAGAGGGAAGGCTAGGGCATCATCGAGTTATTGCAAAAGTGTTTTGAGGGTTTTTATGATTTGGTTTTTAATAGGGTGGTTGAAAACTGGCTCAAGGTTACAATGTAACATGAAAATCAAGATCATAACATAGCATATCCCATTGGCTAAACAATAGGTAGACACATAGATGGATTAAACTAATTAAGAAAAAGGAAGATGAAGTCTTCAATTTGTCAACTTCACATGAATTCTCGTCTCAAAATGTCATAAAGAAACAAGACTATCAGCTTGATATCAAAACTTGAAAAATTATCTCTACAGTACAATTTTCACTGTATAAATTAACAGTCAAGAATAAAAAAGCATTGCAATCTGAATAATGAATTCAAGCATGAAGAAAGAAATAACAGAGTATTAAAAGAGGGTCTAACCATCCATATGCCTTTTGTATTAAGTGTCAAATTGAACATAAATGCCTTTTACAATGAGCTTCACCAAAAGGTCCCCTGGATCTCCAATTTTTCGACCACCTACTTCTCATTCTACTGAGTTTATATAGAAACAATACATAATTATCAAGATCCAAAAGAAATGGATTTGAAAACATCCTCATCTATATTTAGTTTCTTGTTTAAAATAATCAAGGAGAATATCCAATCTGATCTCCAATTCGAATTGATGAGGTGGCTTGTCAACTACTGTCCATGAGATTTTTCAGGAAAAAAAATCTGGTACATTCCTGAAAAATAGGGTCTAACAATCTCTTCGTATCTCTTAAATGGTGATAGCTGTGTAACAACTAAGAGAGTTTTTTGTGAAGGGGCATGTTCCCAACAAAAACCTCTTTTGGTTTCATCAAATTCAACCCCAACTGTTCTGCAACCTCTCTTGAAGAAAAAGACTAAAACAGGTAAAAATAACAGAGTATTTCATGTAGCTTTATCAAAAAATTAGCTCTCAAAGATCAATTCGAATCTCTTAAAATGTGATTGATGTGTAAAAAATGAGAGACATTTTTGTAAATGGGCATGTTCCCAATAAAAACCTCTTTTGGTTTCAACAAATTCGTCTCCAACTGTTCTTCAACTTCTCTTGAAGAAAAAGACTATAACAGGTAAAAAACAGAGTATTTCCTGTAGCTTTTCTGGTTCTGCAAAATAATAGCCTTTGTCATCAGAAAACATTGCTTCAGCTTTGATGATCTGGTTGTATCTCTCGTTACAGGTCTTGTAGATGATGAAAATATTTGTTTACCTTTGTTTACTGGTTTCTTAAGAAATGAAGTTCTTTTTACCTTTGCCTTTCTTCTGTTTGTTGGACTGTGTAGAACCTTAGGCATCTTATTGCTTCTAGATTTTGTCTATATCCTTTTCAATGCCTGTCACTGCATGTTCTGTGGCAGACATATATCTGAGATGATCATCAAATTTTGTTCAGACAGTATGCACTTCTTTTGCAACATCATCCATATTATTAGAAAGACATTTTAAGGCTATGTTCTGCCAATGTTGTAGCTGTAAAGAATTATCAATATCATCTTCTGTTTTATAGGATACTCTATATTTTGCAAGACATTTAATCTGACCATCTTCAGACCATTTGAAAAAATCTCTTAATGGAGGGAATCTCCCTTCAATATAAGATGTTTCTTCCTATGGAGTAGGATGCTCATGATGCTCGTTTTCCCTGGGTAGCTTAAATTCATAAGCCATCATGACTATATGGTTTGATGGCTTTCTTCCCACAACTTTAAACCTTTTACATTTAGTGTTACCTTTCTCAATAATGACTTCTTCATGAAGACAATCTAAATCCTCAATCTTTGAAGTAGAAGATAAACTATTGCCAAAACATATATTGGATCTAGATTTGTCTAGCTTTTGAATCTTTGTATTAACTGGTGCAGACTTCTTGATTTCTGCCAAAACAAGAGTAGTATTTACCGTCCACCTTCTGCTAAAAGTGGACGTCCAATTCTTTCCAAGAGATTGTTGAAGGAGTAATAGCCTGATTATAATAATCAATTTGCATTACTAAACTTTCTCCTTTCATTCAACCATGCACTACTGCAGGATTGAGAGTAATTGTGAATTTGAAGATTACTTTGTAATGGAGAGAAAGGTGTTAACTCTTATGTTGCATGGCTCCTATCAAGGCATCAAAAAATTGAATATGTCTAGATTCTGTGAGACATGCTAGAACTAAAGCATTTAATCCACGACGGGAGAGAGGAGTGATTCCTGCTTGCACACATCCAGGGTGTAGGAATTTGTAACCAGAGAGGACATGTTTGTTCTGTCACCAACCACCAACCTGTAAGCCTTGGCAATTGTTTGTTCTGTCACCAGCATCAACATATTCACGATCTCCACCTCGTGACCATCAAAACGCAGAGCGAAATCCATGGAGACCTGCTCATCATAACCCTGAAAATTGGTAAGGAATTCAAACCACCCATCGTCTCTGAACCTTTGAGCCATCTAAGGATAGGCGTCAAGAAGTTTGACACCCTCTGGTTCTATTCTGACAACCTGTCCTCTCTTCTTTGGCGCCATCAAAACACAATTCTGTAACTAGCGCCCTCGGGTTTCAAATTTGCCACCTGCAATATGTTAGCGTATACCATTCCTTTGAGCGAATACCTACACCTGAATTCAAAAAAATCGAACAGGTATAATATAACGATCATTGAGAAATGGGTGATTTAAAATGAGTCCTGTGCAGGTACACAACAATCAGATTATGAAACGGTTGAATTTGCAAATGATTTCCAAGATTTCATGGATGCATGCGAACTCTCAACCCATGATTCATCTCATCATAACGAAATCTGGATGGCAGGCGCGTATCAAGGCATGATTATTTTGGCGCTATGGGAATAGCCTTATTCCTGTAGTGCTATTAATGACTTAGCAAAATTTGAAAGTTTGAAATTCAAACAGGCATATAAGGTGACACCTCATTTTAAAACCATGTCTTTCAAAATCAAACTCAAATAAAATATCCAAAAACTGTAATGCAAACCATAAGACACTAAAAACAAAAATTGAAATCAACTGGAAATAGAAAAGGAAGTGTATGTAAGAAGGATTTAGGATAAGGGTTTCTCACTAAACAAAGACAAAAATAGAGACTAACAGAAGGCATAATACTAGTTAGGCAAAAACCAAGACCTATTAACCCTGCATTAGAAGTAACTATTCGAAAGGAGTTGGGAAAACTCTTGAAAGATGGAATAATCTTTTCGGTCAAATATTCTGAATGGGTTTCCAATTTGGTTCTCGTTCGTAAAGAAACCAGTCAGATCAGATTATGCATTGATTTTAACGTGTTAAATCAGGCTAGTATAAAATACCACTTTCGTCTCCCTAACATGGAAATGATTTTGCAACAAGGGTTAGGGTCACACATGATGTCCTTACCTGACGGTTTTTCTGGTTACAATCAAATCAAGAAAAAAGGGGCAGATAAATGTAAAACCACATTTATTACTCTTTAGGGCACCTTGACTTATGAACGTATGCCTTTTGGCTTATCTAATGCAGGTGTCACTTTTGGAAGACCTATGCAAGTAGCCTTTGATGATTTGATTGACAATATTATTCATATCTATCTTGATGATCTAATCGTGTACTCTAAAGGACTATCAATTGTCTCAAAGTTTCAAGAATTATGGCTGGTTCCTTTCAAAATCACTTTTGTCCTGGGTACGTTGGCTCCTTTTGGGGATGGACTTTTGATAATAAACTCCAGGAACTGCAGACCAATTCCTTTCCATTTCTTCTCATCTGTGCAATCTTGACCTTGCAAATCTTCCTGCTCTGCATACATCCACAACTTTTGTGTTGTGCCTAGTCCATTGGGTTATGGAGTCAGCCAATGTCATTCAAATCTGGCCCAAACTTCTGCAAATCTGCTCCTCATTTGAAGCCAAACTTCCCCTGCCAATAGTGCCTTATATGCATCGGGCATGGAGTCTTTATTTCAAAACTTAAACCAAATACTAGATGAAAACCCCACGTATTGTGCACACTAGAAATGCTCAGCCATGAGCTTATTAATCTATGCTACCCTACTCTAACTATTGAGAATAAATGTTTCAAGTATATATAAATTTCTAGAAAAATAATTCAAGGAACAAATTGCTTGACCTGTCTTTATATACATAGCGAAAAACATGAAGAGAGAACAAAATATACAACAAGGAACCTGCAACCAACTCATGTTTGTTGCTGCAAACCATCATGCCAAACTTTTTAATATATGACATTACTGAGAATAGTGACTCTATCCATATAGCAACTGGATCATAAAATTCATGTATGATCTTACCTGGTTTTGTTAAAATCAAAAGGGTGATTTTCCTCATAGTTGATCTCATTAGGTTGCTGATCATGAATGTCATTTCCAAGTTCTATAAATCCATATATTGACTACTCAACAAATGACCCATAAGCAAGCATCAATTTTTGTTGGAACACTTCTCTATCAGTTTTGTGATGCTCATGATGCTCCTCATCAGATCCAGGACTGCCGCCATATACTGGTTTCAATTGTTCATGACTAATGTGCAGGTTGTTTTCATAAATCTGCTGTTGCTCAACTTCTGTCACCATAAAGATAACAGGCTGCTGATAACCTTCATCAATACTGTTATGTGTATCAGCTTTATCAACAATGTGTTGAAGAAATACTTGTTCTTTATACTCATCATAAACATGAGCTTTTCCATTCAAATTAGAAACTGCAGATGCATCAAGAACAAGATCAAATGCATCTACAACTATGCAATCATCTGTCCTATCATCAATGGTATCTGGCAGATCTTCCTTAATAAAATGATTTCCATCCTTGAAAACAGATGAAAACTCTAGTTTCTACTGAATATGCTTCTCAAATACATCACAACAATTTTCAAAAAGACTTTCAGTTGATTTTTGTTTTTTATAAAATATATTGAAAGTATCATGAAAACTTTCCAACGAATTAATACTTGAAGCTGGAAGCGATCTGCACCAGTCGAGGGCTGCTCCCTTCAACGAGTATATGAAAATCTTGATCTTGACATCCTCATGCACAATCTGATGTCCATGAATAAACTCATGAAAATATAGCAGATGCTCAGTCGGAACCTCCCAATCTTCTCCTTTAAACGTAGGAAGGATACCTTCCCATTCAACTCTGCTAAGAATTGGGTTTGGAAAACCAATGACATTTGAAAAATCACAAAAAGCAAACCTTTGAGCCAGAATGGATTCCATGTTTGGATCCAGTGGAGTCACCAATTAATCTTTAGATAGTGGAGTTGCCATGGTGAAATATCTACATTCATGTATCTATCCCCTTCCTGTTCACCATTAAGAAGCGGATCTGATCGTTGTCGTTCTCCCAGGGATAAATACTTCGTGTCTTCGTCTCCGGAAATGGTGCCAAAAGATGTTAGTCCCTAAAGTTGCACTTGACTGTGAGAGGGCAAGCTAGGGCATCGTCGAGTTATTGCAAAAGTGTTTTGAGGGTTTTTGTGATTTGGTTTTTAATAGGGTGGTTGAAAACTGACTCAAGGTTACAACATAACATCAAAATCAAGATCATAACATAACATATCCCATTGGCTGAATAATAGGTAGACACATAGATGGATTAAACCAATTAAGAAAAATGAAGATGAAGTCTTCAATTTGTCAACTTCACATGAATTCTCGTCTCAAAATGTCATAAAGAAACAAGACTATCAACTTGATATCAAAACTTGAAAATTTTTCTCTACAATAAAATTTTCAGTGTATAAATTAACAGTCAAGAATAATAAAGAATTGCAATTTGAATAATGGATTCAAGCATGAAGAAATAAATAACAGAGTAGAAAAAGAGGGTCTAACCATCCATATGCCTTTTCTATTAAGTGTCAAATTTAACATAAATGCCTTTTACAATGAGCTTCACCAAAAGGTCCCCTGGATCTCCAATTTTTTGACCACCTACTTCTCATTCCACTAAGTTTATATAGAAACAATACATAATTATCAAGATCCAAAAGAAATGCATCTGAAAAACTCCTCATCTATATTTAGTTTCTTGTTTCAAATAATCAAGTAGAAGATCCAATCTGATCTCCAATTCGAATTGATGAGGTGGCTTGTCAACTGCTGTCCATGAGATTTTTCAGGAAAACAAATCTGGTAAATTCCTGAAAAATAGGGTCTAACAATCTCTACGTATCTCTTAAATGGTGATATATGTATAAAAACCGAGAGAGGTTTTTGTGAAGGGGAATTTTCCCAACAAAAACCTCTTTTTTTTCATCAAAATCATCTCCAGTTGTTCTGAAACATCTCTTGAAGAAAAATACTAAAACAGGTAAAAATAACAGAGCATTTCCTGTAGCTTTATAAAAAAATTAGCCCTCAAAGATCAGTTCGAATCTCTTAAAATGTGATTGATGTGTAAAAACTAAGAGATGTTTTTGTGAAGGGGCATGTTCCCAACAAAAAACTCTTTTGGTTTCATCAAATTCATCTCCAGCTGTTTTGCAACCTCTCTTCAAGAAAAAGACTAAAACAGGTAAAAATAACAGAGTATTTCCTGTAGCTTTATCAAAAAATTATCCCTCAAAGATCAATTCAAATATCTGAAAATGTGATTGCTGTGTAAAAACCGAGAGAGTTTTTTGTGAAGGGGCATGTTCCCAACAAAAACCTCTTTTGGTTTCATCAAATTCATCTCCAACTGTTTTGTAACCTCTCTTCAAGAAAAAGACTATAACAGGTAAAAAACAGAGTATTTCCTCTAGCTTTTATAGTTCTGCAAAATAATAGCCTTTGTCATCAGAAAACACTTCTTCAGCTTTGATGATCTGGTTGTAGCTCTTGTTACAGGTCCTGTAGATGATGAAAACATTTGTTTACCTTTGTTTACTGGTTTCTTAAGCAATGAAGTTCTTTTTGCCTTTGCCTTTCTTATGTTTGTTGCACTGTGTGATTTAAAATGAGTCCTGCGCGGGTACACAACAATCGGATTATGAAATGGTTGAATTTGCAAATGATTTCCAAGCTTTCGTGGATGCATGCGAACTCTCAACCCATGATTCATGTCATCATAATGAAATCTGGATGGCAGGTGCGTATCAAGGCATGATTATTTTGGTGGTACAGGAATAGCCTTATTCCCGTAGCGCTATTAATGACTTAGAAAAATTTGAAAGTTTTAAATTCAAACAGGCATATAAGGTGACACCTCATTTTAAAACCATGTCTTTCAAAATCAAACTCAAATAAACTATCCAAAAACTGTAATGCAAACCATAAGACAGTAAAAACAAAAATTGAAATTAACTGGAAACAGAAAATGAAGTGTAGGTAAGAAGGATTTAGGATAAGGGTTTCTCAATAAACCAAGACAAAAATAGAGACTAACAGAAGGCATAATACCAGTTAGGCAAAAACCAAGACCTATTAACCCTGCATTGGAAGCAACTATTCGAAAGGAGTTGGGAAAACTCTTGAAAGATGGAATAATCTTTTCGGTCAAATATTCTGAATGGGTTTCCAATTTGGTTCCCGTTCGTAAAGCAACCAATCAGATCAGATTATGCGTTGATTTTCATGCGTTAAATCGGGCTTGTATAAAAGACCACTTTCGTCTCCCTAACATGGAAATGATTTTGCAGCAAGTTGCACGGTCACACATGATGTCCTTACCTGACGATTTTTTTGGTTACAATCAAATCAAGGTAAAAGGGGCAGATAAATGTAAAACCACCTTTATTACTCATTAGGGCACCTTGACTTATGAACGTATGCCTTCTGTCTTATCTAATGCAGGTGTCACTTTTGGAAGACCTATGCAAGTAGCCTTTGATGATTTGATCGACAATATTATTCATATCTATCTTGATGATCTAATCATGTACTCTAAAGGACTATCAATTATCTCAAAGTTTCAAGAATTATGGCTGGTTCCTTTCAAAATCACTTTTGTCTTGGGTACATTGGCTCCTTCTGGGGATGGAGTTTTGATAATAAACTCCAAGAACTACATACCAATGCCTTTCCATTTCTTCTCATCTGTGCAATCCTGACCCTGCAAATCTTCCTGCTCTGTAGACATCCACAACTTTTGTGTTGTGCCTAGTCCATTGGGTTATGGAGTCAACCAATGTCATTCAAATCTGGCCCAAAATTCTGCAACTCTTCTCCTTATTTGAAGCCAAACTTCCCCTACCAATAGTGCCTTATATGCATCAGGCATGGAGTATTTATTTCAAAATTGAAACCAAATACTAGATGAAAACCCCACGTATTGTGCAAACTAGAAATGCTCAGCCATGAGCTTATTCATCTATGCTACCCTACTCTAATTGCTGAGAATAAATGTTTCAGGTATATATAAATTTCCAGAAAAATAATTCAAGCAACAAATTGCTTGACCTGTCTTTATATACATAGCGAAAAACATGAAGAGAGAACAAAATATACAACAAGGAAACTGCAACCAGCTCATGTTTGTTGCTGCAAACCATCATGCCAAACTTTTTAATATATGGCATTACTGAGAATAGTGACTCTATCCATATAGCAACTGGATCATAAAATTCATGTATGATCTTACCTGGTTTTTTAAAATCAAAAGGGTGCTTTTCCTCATAGTTGATCTCATTAGGTTGCTGATCATGAATGTCATTTCCAAGTTCTATAAATCCATATATTGACTACTCAAAAACTGACCCAGAAGCAAGCATCAATTGTTGTTGGAACACTTCTCTATCAGTTTTGTGATGCTCATGATCCTCCTCATTAGATCCAGGACTATCGCCATATACTAGTTTCAACTTTTCATGACTAATGTGCAGGTTGTTTTCATAAATCTGCTGCTGCTCAGCTTCTGTCACCATAAGGATAACAGGCTGCTGATAACCTTCATCAATACTATTATGTTTATCAGCTTTATCAACAATGTGTTGAGGAAATACTTGTTCTTTATACTCATCATAAACATGAGCTTTTCCATTCAAATCAGAAACTGCAGGTGCATCAAGAACAAGATCAAATGCATCTACAACTATGCAATCATCTGTCCTATCATCAATGGTATCTGACAAATATTCCTTAATAAAATGATTTCCATCCTTGCAAACAGATGAAAACTCTAGTTTCTGCTGAATATGCTTCTCAAATACATCACAACAATTTTCAAAAAGACTTTCAGTTGATTTTTGTTTTTTATAAAATATATTGAAAGTATCATGAAAAATTGCCAACGAATTAATACTTGAAGCTGGAAGCGATCTGCACCAGTCGAGGGATGCTCCCTTCAACGAGTATCTTAAAAGCTTGATCTTGACATCCTCATGCACAATCTGACATCCATGAATAAACTCATGAAAATATAACAGATGCTCAGTCAGAACCTCCCAATCTTCGCCTTTAAATGTAGGAAGGATACCTTCCCATTCAACTTTGCTAAGAATTGGGTTTGGAAAACCAATGACATCTGAAAAATCACAAAAAGAAAACCTTTGAGCCAGAATGGCTTCCATGCTTGGATCCAGTGGAGTATCCTATTAATCTTTAGATAGTGGAGTCACCATGGTGAAAGATCTACAATCATGTATATGTCCCCTTCCTATTCACCATCAAGAAGAAGATCTGATCATTGTCGTTCTCCCAGGGATAGATACTTTGTGTCTCTGTCCTCGACAATGACGCCAAAAGATGTTAGTCCCTAAAGTTGCACTTGACTATGAGAGGGAAAGCTAGGGCATCATCGAGTTATTGAAAAAGTGTTTTTATGGTTTTTATGATTTGGTTTTTAATAGGGTGGTTGAAAACTGGCTCAAGGTTACAACATAACATGAAAATCAAGATCAGAACATAACATATCCCATTGGCTGAATAATAGGTAGACACATAGATGGATTAAACCAATTAAGAAAAAGGAAGATGAAGTCTTCAATTTGTCAACTTCACATGAATTCTCGTCTCAAAATGTCATAAAGAAACAAGACTATCAACTTGATATCAAAACTTGAAAAATTATCTCTACAGTAAAATTTTCACTGTATAAATTAACAGTCAAGAATAAAAAAGCATTGCAATCTGAATAATGAATTCAAGCATGAAGAAAGAAATAACAGAGTTGAAAAAGAGGGTCTAAACATCCATATGCATTTTCTATTAAGTGTCAAATTGAACATAAATGCCTTTTACAATGAGCTTCACCAAAAGGTCCCCTGGATCTCCAATTTTTCGACCACCTACTTCTCATTCTACTGAGTTTATATAGAAACAATACATAATTATCAAGATCCAAAAGAAATGGATCTGAAAAACTCCTCATATATATTTAGTTTCTTGTTTCAAATAATCAAGTAGAAGATCCAAGATGAACTCTAATTCGAATTGATGAGGTGGCTTGTCAACTGTTGTCCATGAGATTTTTCAGGAAAACAAATCTGGTAAATTCCTGAAAAATAGGGTCTAACAATCTCTTGGTATCTCTTAAATGGTGATAGTTGTATAAAAACTGAGAGAGGTTTTTGTGAAGGGGCATGTTACCAACAAAAACCTCTTTTGGTTTCATCAAAATCATCGCCAGTTGTTTTGAAACATCTCTTGAAGAAAAATACTAAAACAGGTAAAAATAACAGAGTATTCCCTGTAGCTTTATCAAAAAATTAGCCCTCAAAGATCAATTCGAATCTCTTAAAATGTGATTGATGTGTAACAACTGAGAGAGGTTTTAGTGAAGGGGAATGTTCCCAACAAAAATCTCTTTTGGTTTCATCAAATTCATCTCCAGCTGTTTTGCAACCTCTCTTGAAGAAAAAGAATAAAATAGGTAAAAATAACAGAGTATTTCCTGTAGCTTTATCAAAAAATTAGCCCTCAAAGATCAATTTGAATATCTGAAAATGTGATTGCTTTGTAAAAACCGAGAGAGGTTTTTGTGAAGGGGCATTTTCCAAAAAAAAAATTCTTTTGGTTTCATCAAATTCATCTCCAGCTGTTCTGCAACTTCTCTTGAATAAAAAGACTATAACAGGTAAAAAACATAGTATTTCCTGTAGCTTTTCTGGTTCTACAAAATAATAGCCTTTGTCATCAGAAAACACTGCTTCAGATTTGATGATCTGGTTGTAGATCTCGTTATAGGTATTGTAGATGATGAAAACATTTGTTTACCTTTGTTTACTGTTTTCTTAAGTAATGAAGTTCTTTTTTCCTTTGCCTTTCTTCTGTTTGTTGGACTGTGTAGAACCTTTGGTATCTTATTGCTTCTAGATTTTGTCTATATCCTTTTCAATGCCTATCACTACATGTTCTGTGGTAGACATATATCTGAGATGATCATCAAATTTTGTTCAGACAATATGCACTTCTTTTGCGACATCATCTAGATTATTAGAAAGACATTTTAAAACTATGTTCTGCCAATGTTGTAGCTGTAAAGAATTATCAATATCATCTTCCATTTTACATGCTACTCTATATTTTGCAAGACATTTAATCTGACCATCTTCAGACCATTTGACAAAATATTTTAATGGAGGGAATCTCCCTTCAATATAAGATGTTTCTTCCTATGGAGTAGGATGCTCATGATGCTCGTTTTCTCGGGGTAGCTTAAATTCATAAGCCATCATGACTATATGGTTTGGTGGCTTTCTTCCCACAAATTTAAACCTTTTACATTTAGTGTTACCTTTCTCAATAATGAATTCTTCATGAAGACAATCTAAATCCTCAATCTTTGAAGTAGAAGGCAAACTATTGCCAAAACATATATTGGATCTAGATTTGTCTAGCTTTTGAATCTTTGTATTAGTTGGTGCAAACTTCTTGATTTCTGCCAAAACAAGAGTAGTATTTACCATCCATCTTCTGCTAAAAGTGGACTTCCAATTCTTTCCAAGAGATTGTTGAAGGAGTAATAGCCTGATTATAATAATCAATGTGCATTACTAAACTTTCTCCTTTCATACAACCATGCACTACCGCATGATTGAGAGTAATTGTGACTTTGAAGATTACTTTGTAATGGAGAGCAAGGTGTTAACTCTTATGCTGCATGGCTCCTATCAAGGCATCAACAAATTGAATATGTCTAGAGTCTGTGAGACATGCTAGAATTGAAGCATTTAATTCACGATGGGAGAGAGGAGTGATTCCTACTTGCACACATCCAGGGTGTAGGAATTTGTAACCAGAGAGGACATGTTTGTTTTGTCACCGACCACCAACCTATAAGCCTTGGAAATTTTTTCACTAGCATCAGCATCTTCCCGATCTCCACCTTGTGACCATCAAAATTCAGAGCGAACTCCATGGAGACCTGCTCATCATAACCTTGAAAAGTGGTAAGGAATTCAAACCACCCATCGTCTCTGAACCTTTGAGCCATCTGAGGATAGGCTTCAAGAAGTTCGACACCCTCTGGTTCTATTTTGACAACCTGCCCGCTCTTCTTTGGCGCCATCAAAACACAATTCTGCAACTAGCGCCCTCGGGTTCCAAATTTTCCACCTGCAATCTGTTAGTGTATACCATTCCTTTGAGCGATTACCTGCACCTAAATTATGCAAAATCGAACAGGTATAATATAACAATCATTGAGAAATGGGTGATTTAAAATGAGTCCTGCACGGGTACACAACAATCGGATTATGAAACAGTTGAATTTGCAAATGATTTCCAATCTTTCGTGGACGCATGAAAACTCTCAACCCATGTTTCATGTCATCATAACGAAATCTGGATGGCAGGCACGTATCAAGGCATGATTATTTTGGCGCTACGGGAATAGCCTTATTCATTTAGCGCTATTAATGAATTAACAAAATTTGAAAGTTTGAAATTCAAACAGGCATATAAGGTGACACCTCGTTTTAAAACCATGTCTTTCAAAATCAAACTCAAATAAACTATCAAAAAACTGTAATGCAAACCATAAGACACTATAAACAAAAATTGAAATCAACTGGAAACAAAAAATGAAGTGTAGGTAAGAAGGATTTAGGATAAGGTTTTCTCACTAAACCAAGACAAAAATAGAGACTAACAGAAGGCATAATACCAGTTAGGCAAAAACCAAGACCTATTAACCCTGCATTGGAAGCAACTATTCGAAAGGAGTTGGGAAAACTCTTGAAAGATGGAATAATCTTTTCGGTCAAATATTCTGAATGGGTTTCCAATTTGGTTCCCATTCGGAAAGCAACCAGTCAGATCAGATTATGCATTGATTTTCACGCGTTAAATCAGGCTAGTATAAAATACCACTTTCGTCTCCCTAACATGGAAATGATTTTGTAGTAACTTGCAGGGTCACACATGATTTCCTTACCAGACGGTTTTTCTGGTTACAATCAAATCAAGGTAAAAGGGGAAGATAAATGTAAAACCACCTTTATTACTCATTAGGGCACCTTGACTTATGAACATATGCCTTCTGGCTTATCTAATGCAGGTGTCACATTTGGAAGACCTATGCAAGTAGCCTTTGACGATTTGATCGACAGTATTATTCATATCTATCTTGATGATCTAATCGTGTACTCTAAAGGACTATCAATTGTCTCAAAGTTTCAAGAATTATGGCTGGTTCCTTTCAAAATCACTTTTGTCCTGGGTACAAAATCTTACATTCTAAAAGATTTACAAGAGCGATTGTTTTCCTATAGCACTAACGGTTCTCACTTAAAACATTATGTGGAACCAATTTGAAAAGTTTTAATGTTGTTTGGATTTTCTGTATATTAGTAGTTTGTTCTATTTTCATTTTCACTACTGATTTTCAATTTTGCTTTTACAATAGTTTAAATTCTGCTTTCGTTTAATAGTTTTCCTTCTGCTTTTTGCAATTCTATCATTTTATTACTGTTGTTTTAAATTTTGTAGTTCCATTTATGTGATGACTTTTTATTGCTTTTTCAACTTTGGTCAAGAATAAAGTGTTGGATCAGTTCTGCCACAGTGACACTCCTACAAGGTATTGTTAGTCAATAACAATCAAGCTTACACAACTGTTATGATGGTCCCCCTAAAAGCATAATTGAATTTGTTATCTGCTTTCACTGATGTCTTATGAAGAAATTGGTTACCTCCCGCTTCTGCTTTCCATTTCTTCATCCATTTGAGAGTTAAAAGAGAAAGTCCATAAATATTTTTCTCCTTGAAGTCAAGAGAAAATTCTGGTTGAATGATTATGCATACAGGGATAAACCCCCTCATACTTAACATTTTTTGTGAGTTATTCCCAAATTCCAGGTCATTTTTCCATTAAATCCGCTCACTTCCCCCTATTGCATGATCATTCTGGTTATATCTTCTCGATCTACTGTTCTTGGTCCGCGAAACCATATATTCTGAGTTCTTAATCTGTTGGAAACAGATTTCCCTATGGAGTCGCCAGTTTGTTGATGATAAAAATCATAACGAGGAATTTCGCCCGTAAAGTATTGCTAAAGCATATTATTTAAACTATGCTAATAATATATAATACTAGTAGGTGGGATCCCCTTGTATTACTGGAGGGTCGAAGATGGTCATATCACACTTTTATGCTGTTGTTTCGATACTGCTTACAGGGTCTTATATGGTTGATGATGTAGTCTTTGTTTTGTTTTGACATAATGGCAGGTAGATAATACATTTTATGTTATGTTCTATTATTCTAAGGTCTAATCCTATGTTATGAGTGGCATATACTACATTTGTTACATTTGATTATATCACCATGATTATCACCTAGCTACACCTGCACAAGACATATGTTAGTAACAACATAAAACAAAAGAAAATGAAAGAGACTTATGAAAAAATCCAAAGAAAGGGACTATACTTTACTATGTTAGAAGTCATGTGCAATTTAAATGGGACAAGTTAGTTTTAATCCTAACTAGCAATGGTTAGTGGCTATGCAAATTGTATTTGAATTATATTGGGCGCATTTGATATATGGTATGGTATGGTTTTGGCAATGGTTAATATGGATTTTGGGTGGTGCATTGGCAAGGAACATGGTCGCAAGTTTCAATGTTTGGAATTAATGGCATTATTAATGGTATTGGTGATTGCTGGTTGTCATGTAATTCGAAATTGAATATAGAGGAAGATGGGAACGACGTGTAGTAAATGCATGTCACTCCATACTTCTCCCATCGGGCCACCACCCTAGCATGGTTATTGTTTCATTTGGTGGTTAAGATCTGAGATTCAAGCCTGGAAGGAACTGCTCAGTCAACTCTTTAAAGCTATTGGTTACATGTATTGTTCTTTTCTCCCATCCACGAATTTCGCTCTGTGTATGAAACAAACGATGGCTTAATGATGTGTTGGTTTGTGTTTTCCTGAGATTGGCAACTGTGTAAAAGCGTGGAATTTTCTCTCTGGAATGATTGTGTGGTTATTCATTTTGCAAATGAAAGAATTGGTTGATTGAAGTTATGCATTCGTTAGTTGTTCTGTAAGGTGAAAACCGTGATGGCCCTATTGTTTTAAGTAGTTATGGGTATTTTGTTGGAGGTTTTTTCTCTGTTTAGCCTTGCTGGCCGCTTCCTCACAGTTATGGTAACCATGTATGATTGTATTTAGGTTGTTGTATATTTTTTTGAACTACATTTTGGTAACTATGTATCTTCCATAGCCATGGTCAAGGGTTATCCACCTGGTTATGGGCTTATTTTGTGGTATTGGCATCAACGTAACCCAAGAGTTGGTTATACGGTGGCCATTACGCCAAGGTGTATACTTTATGATGGTTTGGTGATATAAGTTATGCTTCAGGCCAACATTCCCACAGGCATTATTGTTCATTGATTCGGTCTTTGAATTGCAAGAGGGTTATGCCTCTATGTGTTCTTGGCACTTATTACTGTCCAGTGAGCAATTATTGCTCCTCTGCATCGTTGCCTACCCTACTCGGTGTTGAAATGTTACACTATTACATAAACCGAGAGTTATAAAAGCCCCGTGGTTCCACCGTGCTTGTTTCGAAGGGTCTCTGCCTATTGCTGATATGTTCAACCTCCATTCTCTTTGTGTTGTGATGACCGAGCGAACTCTTGATCACTTGTTGTATTCATTGTTACATAACCCGATTTTGATAACCCCAATTGTTCGCACTCTGGTTGTTAAGCCCTAAATAGTGACTCATTACCCCTTAATTAGGGCATATTATATTAGTAATTTTATTTTATTTATGTCGACTTTAGTCCATTAGTTGTAATTATACCTCTCAGTCTCCTATATATACCAAGGAGACATTTTCATTTTGAATCATCTCGTAATTGTACATTTATGTGGGAATAAGGAGGTTGCCCCCTCGAAGAAGCTTATTATCTGAGTTTCTCTCTCTTTCAAGGCATTGAGTACTTATTCTGAGGTTTTTCTATTCTATATTGATATTTGGTTCTTAACATATGGTATCAGAGCTCAAGGTCTTGGGTTTAGCTGCTACATCTGCGACACCTTGGAATTTTTGCTATAATTTTTTTTCTACAATGTTTCAGAAGGAATGGATTGAAGGATATTTAGTAGGCGGATCAAGCTACGTTGGGTTAAAATTTCAGTTCTTGAGGCCTTATAATTTCGGAGATATAGCCTGTGCAAGATAGGGTTCTAGAATCATCCTAAACTGAGTCATTGCGAAATTTTCACTATAATTTTTTTTTGTAACGTTTCAGATCCTAAAATCCAAAGGATATTCACAGAAATTAGTAAGGTATATGTGGTAAAAATTTAAGCTTTTGGGTCATCTTAAATTTGTATATACACCCTGTGGAAGATAGGGTATCTGACTAGTCCTATTGACTAGTCTCAAGAAGGTGTTCCTGGTAAAACATTTATAACTTGTTCCTAGAGTATCCAAATTGAGTGAGACTGGTTTCATTGGATAGTGGACAATCTGTAGTATTTTGGGTATGAGTTTCAGAATTTTATATCATTTAATTTGTGCGGGGCACGCTATACAAGTGAGATCTCCTGGAAATGACAAAAATCAACAATCTGTGCGGAAGTTACCATAAATTCCACTTGCCACATCCAATTTTGATCAGAACTGTGGCATCGCAGAGAAGAAATATCAAAGAACTACAAAAAATAAATTTTCATACCCATAAGGGCCGAAACTTTGGAGATACAGCAGAAGAAAGATTGTCTAGCAGAACCACCTCAAAATCAAGGTTCAAATTTGATACTTGACCAACATGCCACCCAAAAAGGGAACTTCTACACCAAATAATCCTCTAGAAAATCCTAATTGGACTCTTGATGAAGGTGAATAAATGTGTAGGGACATAAATGATTTACAAAAGAAGACAATAACAAAAGATGAACTACGAGAGATGAAAGCTAAGTTGGAGGCAATAAATACTAAGATGGATGGTTTAAAAGAGGAGATCATGGAAGGATTGAAACATTTCCTAATAGAGAGGACACCTGAAAGTGAAAATGTATCCCATGAAATTCATGCTGAGGAAACAAGGAAGGTGAATCAAGAATGGAGAAACTCTAACTTTGGGTTGAAGACCAACCATGTTCCTAAGATCGATATGCAAAAGTTTGATGGCAGGGACCCTATCACATGGATACTTCAGATGGAGAAATTCTTTGATCTACATAATGTTCCACATACACAAAATGTACGAATTGCTTCTTTCTATTTATAACCCAATCAATTTGTATGGTATAGATGGATTTGTTCTCATAAATCACTCGTCACTTGGACAATTTTCATGGAAGAAATGATAGCACACTATGCGGATACAAGGAGCAATACCTTCTTTAGCCAATTGATAAATCTCAAGCAAAAGGGTTTAGTTAGAAAGCACATTGAGAACTTCCAAAGATTGAATATAAAGGTAACAAATATTTCAGATGAGCACTTGATTGATGTATTCATAGAAAATTTAAGATAT
Organism: Picea glauca; assembly: GCA_000966675.3. NCBI lineage: Eukaryota > Viridiplantae > Streptophyta > Pinopsida > Pinales > Pinaceae > Picea > Picea glauca. The sequence goes on along the minus strand of JZKD02S1672944.1, from coordinate 1,230,022 downwards.
AACATTCAACATGAGGTTCACCTTTGGGAACCCAAATCATTGGAGAATGCATTTAGGGTGGCAAGAAATGTTGAAAGTAAAAATATGGCTATGGCTACTAGAAGG
>JZKD02S1672944.1:1186639-1217909 GCA_000966675.3 Picea glauca | reverse complement strand
CAATGCAACTGTTACAGTGATCCAACCTACATCATCCTATAACAGCTACAACTCGACTGGATCCTCCAACTCTGAGTTGTTATAACACAGTAGACAAAGAGATGGAAAAAGAGGCTGACATCCATAAAGTAAGAAGTCTCCAATGCCTTATACATTAACCAGAGCGACCAATGCTTCATCAAAACTTTACAATCGGGAGCCTAGCTCAATCATTGACAGATTACAAAAATGGTGAAAACGCCTACATATACTCCAAAACAACAACAACAACAAAAACAAGACGCTGCATTAAAAATATTGCATCTGCATGTCTTTTGACAGTCTTCCCATGAAGACTCAGGATGATCGAGCGCCTATGACATACGCTACCTTAACTTCACATGGCCTTTGCAGGGGAGGTAGTTGAAACATTAAAGGCCAAAATGGCGTGTGCATAATTCTCTGTCTAATCGAGGACTTCGGCATGGATTCTTTGGATAATCAGTACACATAACTCCTTCGAATAGACCGCTTGCCAAACCCTCCATATCTCATATTCAATGAATGAAAGGAGGTTTCAACCATCCATTTTTGCCTTCATTTACTCCAAGCGGAAATCGGGAGCGAAATCGTATCCACTGGCATCTGGAAATCGCGATGATCCTTTCGACGACTGGACTCAACGCTTTTGGCCCCTTTTTCTTAGCCCTTTTGTTTCCCAAATGACCATGGACCGTGACCCTGATTTTATTTCCATAGGGGCTTTCGGCGTTCGCGAATAGGAAGGAGCTGATCGTTGCTTATCATAGTTGCAATGGGCGAAACGTCGAGACGGCTGAATTGGGCGCCACACATCCTCCAAATCTGATGGTCCTAAACTCTCCCGACGCTGCTGTGGGCCCCAGGTCCTAGACGCTCTCGTTACTTCGCACATCGGGGATATGAGGGAGCTGCTACTCGTGCTTCGAAACCACGATGGGCGAAAAGGCGGGGAGTCTAATCGCGTGCCAAGTGTCCGCTTCAGATGGACGGTTGAGACTGCTCCTTGATACTGTAGGCCTGACTTTGGGCGCCATCGATGCTTCAGGGTTTGGGGTTTCTAAATGTATAATGACATAAAACCTTCACCCCTTGAACTCGCGACTGCCGAAAAGATGATGCGACTGGATCTCGCGCCATGCATCCCTCAGATGGACGACTGTGACTGCCCCTTGATACTGTGGGCCCGACTTTGGGCACCATCGACGCTTTGGGGTTTGGGGTTTCGAAATGTACAATGACATAAAACCTTCACCCCTTGAACTCGTGACTGCCGAAAAGCCGACGCGACTGGATCTCGCGCCACACGTCCCTCGGATGGACGACTGTTATTCTTCGCTGCATACAATATGGGCGCGATATATTTGCGTTAATCTCGGTGCAACTCTACTATCCATGATTTCCCGCTGACCGCCGATCTGCTCTTATGAAAGGATCTGGACCGTCGTCAATATAATTTTGCTCGCTTGCTAGCTGGAAGCTTGAAACGAGATTTTTCCATGCTACGCTTGGGCGCTCCTCGTACAACTTGCAAACCCGAATATTCTCGTGCCTAGGACAAGAAATGTCGCTAACACCCTAAAAATAGCGCCAAGAGTTTGACGATATACAAATTGACAATTGGACTTGTGGACTATTTGAATTTTAAGGGGCTCCTGTCGAAAATTTTTAGCATTCCCGAATTAATTTTCCTTTTTACATACGTTGGTGGAAAAAAAACCAAAAAAAATAGTACCAACAACTGTTACATAGGCTGGTGGACAAAAGTATGAAAAAAGTAGCATTCCGGAATTAGTTTTCTTTAAAAGAGGGGCTCCTGCACAAAAGAAATTGAAATCTATCACCCCATACTTAAGCAGTTTTTTGATCATGGGTTTTGGGGCTGGCGGGCTGAAAACTGGGCTTCTGTTGTTTTGTGGCCTACAAATAACATCTAGAGTTTCACGATATACAAATTGACAATTGGACTTGCGGACTATTTGAAATGTAAGGGCCTACATCTGTTACATAGGTTCGTGGAGAAAAACAATCTTAAAACAAGGGCTCCTGGACACAAAAAATTGTTCCTGGACAACATAAATTATACATACCAAATATGTAATTTGATTAACTAGATATATAGAGCATGGACAAAACCCTCATTCCATACTTAGCCAATTTTTTGATCACGGGTTCTTGGGCCGGGGACCTTAAAATCAGGCTTCTATTGTTCCATTTCCTACAAATAGCACCAACAGTTCCGTGATATACAAGTTGACAATCAGACTTGCGGACTATTTGAATTTTAAGGGGCTCGTGTCCAAATTTTTTAGCATTCCCGAATTAGTTTTCTTTTCAAAGGTTGTACATAAGGTGGTGGACACAAGCACAAAAAATATAGTACCAATATCTGTTACATATGGTGGTGGACAAAAGGACCAAATAAATAGCATTCCCGAATTAATTTTCTTTAAAACAGGGGCTCTTGGACAAAAGAAATTGGAATTTATGAAATTATAGGTTCTTGGAGAGCATAAATTGTACATAGCAAATACATAATTTTTGAAAGTAGATATTTACTTTTATACATACGAAATATGTACTTTTATAAAGAATGGGGATGATATTTTATAGAGCATGCACGGAGCCCTCATTGCATACTTGCACAGAGCCCTGATTCCATACTTAGGCAGTTTTTGGATTGCGGGTTGTCGGGATGGAAATTGGCCCTCTGTTGTTCCATGGCATACAAAGAGCACTCAGAGTTCCGTGATATACAAATTGACAAGAGGACATGCAGATTAAGTTTTTGGATCGCGAGTTGTCGGGCTGAAAATTGGCCCTCTGTTGTTCCATGGCCTACAAAGAGCACCTAGAGTTCCGTGATATACAAATTGACAAGCGGACTTGCGGATTATTTTAATTTTAAGGGCCTTTGTGGAAAACAGTATGAAGGACATGTCGTAAAGATGCAAGAGGCGACATACTCTATATATGTTTTAGTAGAAACAAAGTACTAAACACGATTTTATGACATTTATATAAAAAAATAATAAAATGTGTCACATATTCTTGGAAATTTAAAGAAACATATATATATATATATATGAAATATGATATCTCAAATTTGAGTGAGTGATTTATGTCATACTTAATTTTTAAAATGACCATTCAGGAGAAAATATGCATCAGAAAAAAAGAGAATTGAGATAAAATAAACATAATGACTTCACATTCAGCATAGCTGAAGATAAAAATCTAGGAACACATAAAAGTAGAAAAAAAAAATAGCATTCTTGAATTAGTTTTCTTTAAAACAAGGGCTCCTGGACATAAGAAATTGTTTCCCGGACAACATAAATTATACATACCAAATATGTAATTTGATTAAGTAGATATATAGAGCATGGACGAAACCCTCTTTCCATACTTAGCCAGTTTTTGGATCGTGGGTTCTCAGGCTAGGGACCTGGAAATCAGGCTTTTGTTGTTTCGTGTCCTACAAATAGCACTGATAGTTCCATGATATACAAATTTACAATCGGACTTGCAGACTATTTGAATTTTAAGGGGTTGGTGTCCAAAAAATATAGGATTCACGAATTAGTTTTCTTTACATAGGTTTTACATACGCTAGTGGAGAAAATGACAAAAAATATAGTACCAATGTCTGTTACATAGGGTGGTGGACACAAGGACCAAATAAATAGCATTCCCGAATTAGTTTTCTTTAAAACAGGGGCTCCTGAACACAAGAAATAGAAATTTATCAAATTATAGGTTCCTGGAGAGCATAAATTATACATAGCAAATACGTAATTTTTTAAAGTAGATATTTACTTTTATACATACGAAATATGTACTTTTATAAAGTATGGGTATGATATTTTATAGAGCATGCATGAAGCCCTCATTCCATACTTTCACGGAGCCCTCATTCCATACTTAGACAGTTTTTCGATCTCGGGTTCTTGAGATGGCGGGCTGAAAATTGGGCATCTATTGTTCCATGGCCTACAAAGAGCACCCACAGTTTTGTGATATACAAATTGACAAGTGGACTTGCGGACTATTTTAATTTTAAGGGCCTTTGTGAAAAACAATATGAAGGATAGGTGGTAAATATGCAAGAAATGACATACTCTCTATACGTTTGAGTAGAAAAAAAAGTAGTGAACACAATTTTATGACATTTATATAAAAAAATAATAAAACGTGTTACATATTCCTAGAAATTTAAAGAAACACACACAAACACACACACACACACACACGCACGCACACACACATGTGAAATATGATATCTCAAATTTGAGTGAGTGATTTATGTCGTACTTAATTTTGAAAATGATGAGGCAGGAGAAAGTATGCATCAGACAAAAAAAGAATTGAGATAAAATAAACAGAATGACTTCACATTCATCATAGTTGAAGATAAAAATCTAGGAACACATAAATATATAAGGAGACAAAATAATAGTTTTATTTGGAATATATGAAAAAAAATAGTTGGTTACATATCCTTGGAAATGTAAATGCGTTTGTCATATAGACTGGGATTGGGGGCTCCTGCAGACCATAACATAAATATGTACAAGAAATAGAACTGTGGAAACAAGAAGTTGGACACGGTAGAATGTAATACCTGAAAAGTAGAAATGGGAGGATCAATTTTTAGCTATATATTTCTACTCAAAAAAGGTGGAATAACTGGATTAATAAAGAAAGGACTATCAATATACACTTACAAGCATGGTACATATAAGTAGTTTTGTTGTTTTCTTGCTCATGCCTTTTCCTGTTGGTTTATTTTAGTAGCCCTCTTGAATAACTGGATTGATAAAAAGAGGATTTATGCATTTCCTTTTTGAATTTTTTCAGCGACCCACTTCAAGTTCTCTTCAATATAGCTTCTCAAGGGGGCGACGTTGATGTCATTGTGGATTTGAATGCTGAAAAGTTCATTTTCTAATTCGATTAGATCAATTGAAAGTTTACACCGAGCTTGATGAATGTCTCCATTATGTACTGAATACTGGACTAGCCAATTGTCCACCTCTTCTTCATGATATTCAAGAATCCTGTAAAAGTTTTGTAAAGACAAGGCCTTAAAAAAATCAACTTGTTTGTCAAAAGCTTGCTTGGTTATTGTCAGTGAGTTGATGATTAAGCTGGGGTCCTGGAAGTCATTTGTATTTCCTGCTAACTCTATTTTGGTGAGCTTTGTGAATACTGTTTCTTTCTTTGATATTACTTGCTCACATGATTGGACGACGAGATACAAGTTCTTCACCTTATGTTTCCAACATGCTTCCAATTGAGTGAGCCATTTTTTGGATGGGATATCATGTTGTCTTCTTGTCATGTCTGACATGTTGTTGACATGAAAGGAAAAAGGGATGACCCTGTGCAAATGGAAAGCTTATTCATTTTTTAAATCCATCTGCAAAAGTTGGAGCAGGTTATGTGCCCTGCTCCCCAAGGAATCCATATTCTGTGATGTTTCCTAGGCCTTAGTAATCAGTTCCATTCTTTTGTTGATATTTTTCTCAACATATCCTCTACAGGATGCGAGGAAGCTGGAGGAGCCTTTTAGATTTGTTGCAGGGGTGCAGGTAGTCGCATACATGGCTATTTCCAAAGGACTCTGAAGCAATGACATAGAAAACAAAACTTCCTCTAATTCCTTAATCTGGTTCTTTAGTCTGGAATTCTCAGCCTCAATGACTCCAACAAAATCATGAAGAGCATGTTCGATTGCCATGTGAAGTTAAGAGATTTCGGATGCCTGCATATTGGCAAGGTCAAGTTCTGAACGATGTTTTCTTTTCTTATTTTTTACATCTATTTTTTCGATGATTAATGTTTTTGATTCTCTTTCAAAAACAACACTATGCAATACAAAGGATTCATCTTCGTAAAAACTTTTGGTATCAACCATGTCCATTGAGTAGGCATGGTCAATTGTGTCTCCGAGCTGATAAAGGTTGCAGAATATGCTATCCAGATCAGTGTCAAGATCCATGTTTTCACTGTAAATTTTGGGCTGCTTCTCCTCCCCTACAATTCTTTTTCCCTTCTTCTACACGGGAAGCTTTTGAGGAAGATGTTCACTGTATCTCTACAAAACTATTATGGAGATACTGCTAGTAGTTTATGAAAACATTGGTTTTCTCCAGATGCTACTTGAAATGAAGAAATGGAGGGGACAATATAACCCCCCAGAAACATTGGTTCAATGCGTGTGAATGGAAAATCTCCTCATTAATGACAATATCTATGTGTGCTGTATGGTGACCTGTTAGAAGTAAAGCTTAATTGTTGCATACTTAGAATTGCAAAGGTGGCGGTTACGATGAAAAACATTTAAGGATTGGATGTTTCCTGAAGGAACCAAGTTGACGGCGTGTGAATGACATTCCATGGTATTTGAAATTAAGACTGGGAAGAGATTGGAGGTTTCGTGAAGGAAGCAAGGTGGCGGCGTGCGAATGACATTCCATGGCATTTGAAATTAAGACTGGGAAGGAATAATAAAAGCCTTTGCAAATATTGCATTAATGGCAGAACTTCTCGAGCTTTGCATGCATCAATGACAACTTAGACGGTACCTGCACGATGACCTGTTAGCATTAAATATTTAGAAACACGATATATATATATATATATATATATATATAAACACTATTTCTTATTATGGACACATGCAAAGGTGACGGGCATGAGGAAGAGCAAGCAAGGAAGGAATGGCGAAGTATGAAACTACATTTGGAAACTGGTGATGTCCAATGGTGAAACTGCATCAGTCGGAATTGTTCACTGCAAAACGCGTAAAATGTAAGAGGGCATGATGGTGTAGTTCAGTGAAGGGTTTGTGTATTTGGGGAATTGCGGGAAAGTGGTTAAGCATGGAAAGTGTGACTTTCTATAGGATTTCAGGGAGCATAGCAAAGGGAAGCATGTACAGTCTTTGGATAGAGAGTTCTTGGGCTAGCGGGATCAAAATTGGCTAAGAAAACCAAAGGGATCGGTCCTACTCCCAGTGCATATTTCATAATTCATGTGCAACACCAACTCTGAGGTTACCAGATCAGTGTGTGTAGAAAAAAGGAAAAACTAAATATGCACCTTTATAAAGTATGGACATGAGATTTTATAGAGCATGTACAGATATCACATTCCATACTTGGCCACTTTTTGGATCGCGGGTTCTCGGGCTGACAGGCTCAAAAAATAGGGCTCTATTGTTTTCATGTTCTACAAATAGCACAGACAGTTTCGTGATATACAAATTGACAAAAGGACTTGCAGCGTGGCTGAGATTTTATAGACCATGTACAATTTATGGATCGCGGGTTCTCAGGCCAGTGGGGTAAAAAACGAGCGTTTATTATTCAGTGCCTTACAAATAGCTTAGGATAATAAACTGACAATCATATTTGCAGGCTCACTGGCTCAACATTCTACTTCTAGTGATTTCCGCGATATACAAATTCACATAGACTTCAGGGCTGGGGGGATCTCAAAAACGATCAATACATACCAAATATGCACATATCCTTTATTCCATACTTAGCCACTTATTTGGATCATGGACTTGCGGGTTGTACATTGGGCCGATTTCCATGATATACAAATTGACACAGACTCCAGGGTTGGCGGGCTCCCCGAATTGACCAACACACACCAAATATGCATAGATCCCTTATTCCATACTTAGCCACTTATTTGGATCGCGGACTTGTGGGCTGTACATTGGGCCTCTAATGTTCTGTTTTCTGCAAATAGCACCCATAGTTGGGCGATATACAAATTCACAAGTGGACTTGCGGGCTGGCTGGCTCAACATTTTAAAAGTGGATTTGCGGGCTGGCCAACTCAACATTCTACTTCTAGTAATTTTCACGATATACAAATTCACACAGACTTCAGGGATAGCAGGCTCTCAGAAACGAGCAATACATACCAAATATGCACAAATCCCTTATTCCATTCTTAGCCACTTATTTGGATCGCGAACTTGCGGGCTGTACATTGGGCCGATTTCCATGATATACAAATTGACATAGACTCCAGAGCTGGTGGGCTCCCAAAAATGACCAACACATACCAAATATGCACATATTCCTTATTCCATACTTAGCCACTTATTTGGATCGCAGACTTGCGGGCTGGCTAGCTCAACATTGCATTTCTGTTCGATGGCGGAGGGCAGGCTAGCGGGCTCTAGGCGCAAAAAAAAAAGAAAAAAAATATGCAAACAAGTTTGATAAATATAGACAAAGTAAACGAAAAACTGTTTAGTATGGAACACAGACATAAAAAGAAATCACCTTTGCATGGATTCCTCTACATCTCTGGGTAGGAATTCTTTGTGGCCTCTAGTTTTCCTCTCTGTTTCTATCAACAAAACTAGAAAACAAAAGGGATATGAACATAACTTTAGATGTAAAGAAAAAGGCAAGTTCTATGTACATATACTAAAAAAAATAGAATAAGATGAATAGAGTGACAAATAGTTTTTGGGAGGATGTACCCTTTTTTTTTTTTTCATAATGTATATTTTATAATTCAAGTACAACACTGACTGTATGCTCACCAAAACAATATTTGTAGAAATCAGGGAAAACCAAGAAGTTGGATAAATAAATAAATAAATAAATAAATAAATATATATATATATATATATATATATATATTGTAACAAGCTATACAAAGATGCTTTGAAACATATAAATATGACTTTGCAATATGTTTGATGTATGTCTCATAATTCAAGTGCAATACCAATTGTATCGTGATCAGACCAATATGTGTCTAAGATAAACATACTGTATTGAGAGATGGGCACATTGGACCAGACATGGTCAATAAGTGTGTTTTGCAGATGGCCTGTTTTGTTCAAAAGAAAGTGGAGACTATATTTGCACATGTAATTTTCCAATTCTTTTCTTTTGCCACTATTTTGTAACATGTCAATATTCTCCTACAAGCACAATGGGTCCGTTCAGATGGAAATGGCCCAATGCATTAGAAATAACATCTACTATGTTGGAGAATGCTGCATGGGGAGAATCATACAGATTCAATATTGTAACTTCTGTTTCATGGATTTTTTTTTTTGCAAGCATGAGTTCAACATTATTTTCTTTGATATGTATATGGTCCAAAATTGCTACATGTTTTTCACCAGTATCATCATCCCATGTGTAATGTAACTTGATATGCAATTGTGATTTGGGAATTGTTTATTCTGCGTGCATAATGCCATGTGTGTTTCCTACAAGAACAAAATATCGGATTGCATTATATCATAGTCATTCAGTATATCATCCATGTGTGCATTTAAGCTGCGTGTGTTAAGCGAGAGAATTGATATAGATGAATTTGTTTGTATGGATTGGTAGTCATAGTGCAGTTTCCATTTTGCGGTGGTCCTGAGTCGTTCCATTTCAATATCAACTTTCTGTTTCACTTTGAAGTTATCTTTTGTGAGAGAACTTAGTAAATACAAGGAGTCTATGCTTTTGACATGTGACAATGCTATGTATACAAGTCCATGCATTCGAATTCCAACAGGCTGAAATGCAACATTATCAAGTGTTAGTCCTTATCATCCGTGGACTGTACGTGCACATGCAAGTTTAATCAAAATCTATTTTCGAATCTTCAGTTGACCTGTCTTTGCTGATGTCAATACTGGTTTCAATATTCGCAAAATAGGTGTCCAATCGCTTCCAGTGTTTGAATTATATAGATAAGACAACTTGCTTGCTTGTCACTTGCCTATATGCGGTTCATGGAACTTAATCCAAAGGATGTCGAGTTTTTCTGTCTTTGTATAGACTTTCAGTATTCCATCTGCACCATTCACCAAGCCATCCTGTGAATTATAGTTACAGGCATATATTTCAACCAACATTTCTAATTTGAGGACAAGCTGCAAAGGTAAAGTGACTGAATGTTCATGACGTGGCACATTTCCATGGTTGTCTTCTTCCAGGTCAATCGAATTGATGATGATAGCATTGCCAGGAATGAGCGACAACATGTGCCTATTATGCATTGCAACATCCTTATTTCTGTAGAACAGGTAAGGGAACATTGGGTCTATTGGTGCAGGTCGTAAGCACCTCGAATTGATATAGGTCAAGTCATCATATGTTTGGCTATTTGTGCACATTCTATTAAGAATTGCAATGAATGTTTCATCTGTCCAGTGCATTGTAGTATGAAAATCAAATCATTTAATATTGTCTCTCCAGAATTCATGGGTGATTGTTTCCATGTTAACGGTATGTTGTACAAATATCAAAGAATCTTGGATGGGTTGTGCCTGGTAAAGATACCCACATAATATCATGTCGATGTTTCCAAAGTATTTTGTCTGCACATGTTTTATGCTTCTTAGTCGGTTGTCAATGGAATAAAAGAACCGAATCCCAATCAAAGATGCTTCATCTATAAAGACAAGTTGGAGTTCCGTATAAATCTTAGATAATGTATCCAACATTTCCTCGCTAAGTGGAAGAAACCGTGACTTGTTAAAAGGCATTAAAAATGTAGAGTGGATTGTTGTTCCACCAACATTGTATGCATCTTTTCCTGTGTGTGAAACTATTAGGCCCTTTGATTTCATAGGATCAGAGGAGTTGTTTGAATCATAGATTCGTATAAGCATTTGGAACAGTGCTTTCGCTGTGAATGTCTTGCCTGTTCCTTCTCTGCCTGTAAGGAACAAATGCACATGACTGTTCATGATCAATCATTTTTTAAGAGCAATGTCCTTTAGAATTGTTTGTTGTTCATGATTCAACATGTGTCTTATTCCGTGGTATTCATTATTCTCAATTAGGAAAGGATGTTTTGTAACTTGAAAACCAAGATTGATACGTTTTTCACTTCCAACTGCTGGAGGACGAGGAAAAAACGCTTGTAAGTCATAGGACTCAGAAGGAGGATTGGTTGTTTTTTGGTTTTTGAATATCTCATCATGATCGCCAGGGTTTTCAAGTCATTAAGTGCAACTTCTAGATCACCCCATGTTGGATTAACATTGTAGGTAAATCTAGCTTCAATGATTTGCACTATAGTCTTAGATGCAACATACACAACCTCCCATGTAGAGAAGTTATGTTTTAATGTCTTTTCGTTTTCATCGAATAGAACGTACAACAACAATTTTTCTCTACAATAGTTTTCATAGTCACAATGTTTATTGTATTTGACAAACCATATGATAGAGGGTTTTTTTCTTTTTGATATGGGTGCACCATTTTTTTTGTAATGAGATACGAATTATGCTAAGAAGATATGCCTAATAGGAGATGGACGATGGACGGTGGACGTAATAATCAATAATAGAGAGACATAGCACATCTTCTGAATTGTCAAGCTCTTGCTGTAGAAAAACCAGTGGTTTAAGAACAAATGTGCATTTTTCAAGTGGAGATGTGTTTATGAAGACACATTTTCTTGAACTACAAGTGAGGGGCAAGGAAAGTGCAATGTGAACTTCTTGCTAAGCAGACATTTGTTGAAGATTAAGCAATGTAAGTGTGCATATAATTTGACTTCTTTCATGTTCTTTGCGTATTCTTCTGAATGCACTTGTCATAGATTTGTCAATCTTCATCATATACGAGGTATAATATGATGTTGCAACATATGCATTTAACACGTAATGCACATTTGTATTTTCTTTCCACATAACTGGCATGTCCTTGGAGAAACTGTTGTTCCAAATATGGGAGAGTTTTCATTTAAGAAAAAGTGTTGGTTTACTAAGCGTACATTATATGGCTTGGATGTACTCATCTTCTGATAGATTTACCTATGTCAAGAAGGCATCAAAGCTCATCAGTTCGTCAAATTCTCCTTGTTCTATAAATACGAAAAAGGATTTAGATTTCTCAACAACAACATTGTCCTCTAAACTAACTAGCTCTATGATTCTTGTAGCTCTCATTGGCGGGATGGGAAAGTTGTATCTACAATGCAAGTTTTTTTGTTTTCTACAAATTCTTGTATGGTAATGTCTATGGAATTTCGCAAGTTATGGATCCAAATGATCTGTGTTGCATGTTATGTATTTATCCACAAATTGTTCGATCTATGAATTGTTATCATCTCCATAGACTGGTGCACCCTCTATCCACAATAGTGCGTGGTCATGTTCATTTTCCCTATTCTGGAACTTAGTCACCAAAAATTAGTCCGATATTTTTCCGAAAAACATTTCATCATGGCATATCAATTGTATTAAAGCATTTATTCTATGTCTATAGTAGTGAGTACATGTCACTGGGTCTTTTCTTATGAGGTAGTCAATGCCATTATTTTCCAGTGTATCGGTTTCTTTTTTACGTTTCCTGTTCCTATGTAGGTCAGATACGACAGCCACCAATGGATCCTAGCAATGCTCTGCACTTGTAAATGTGATGAAAAATGTAGGCGGGCCCAATTTCCGGATCATTGCAAAAATATTTTTTTTCGTTTTGTTGCAAATAGTCAGGAGAGGTGCGAATGTCTTTAAAATCTATGTATCCAATATCGAATTTCATAATTTTTTCTAGGTTTACTTTGTACTTCACATCCTTGGACAACAACTTTCTTCCTTATAACTAGCCTTTTCTTATTCGGACCCACATGCAAGACAAAACTTGCTCTATTATTATGCACATTGTTTTGAAAAACAAATTTGTTATGTGACAGGAGAAGTAACCGCTTGAATGTAGCAGCTCCCATTAGACTATTTTAAGATAACTGAATCATTTTGTAATATCACTGGCACATGGATATCCATAGAAGAGTGTTGGAAATTTCATTTCCTCAGCAAATTTGTCCTTGAATATTCCAAGTGGATGCTGCCCCTCGACAGGTGCAATTTCGACAATTTTGTCTTGCAAGTCACAAATGCATTGTGAATTAGTGAATCCATGCACCAATGTTTCAGCAGGTGTTTTATTCTCTGATTCATCACTTGTATCAAATTCACTAGGATTTTTGAGAGTGTTTGCAGAGTTTCCATCCTCTTTTGCAAGAACACTGTTCCAGTTCCCATTTATACAAATGTTCTCTGCTTTGTACAGGGCCTTGGAACATAATTCCTTTAATTCTTTCATAACAACATGCACACGCACTTTGCCAGTCTGATAGGCATTTTTGTAGCGCAAGGGTCTTTTCAGAGCCACAACAATTGTTATTGTATTGTTAATGAATTGTGGCAATGATTTTTGCACAACATCTAGCTGAACAAGCACATTAATAATTGATCCTGTTAAGCCCATCTGGGGTCATTTATAGCCCCAAGGTTTGCTTTGAGAAAATGAAATTCGTAGAGACAGAAGTCTCTCCTCAAGTTATGAAAGTTCACTTACATATGGTAGTGGTATATTACATCTTATTTGGTCAGGGGTTGCAAACTGTGACAGTTTTCCATTTTCAAGCGATCATTTGCATGGAAGACAAACTTTCCCACTGGAAAATGGTTTATCATGAGCTCTCAAGCGGAGGTATTTTGCTTGTAAATTAGGCGTGAAAGACTTACTATTTTTTGAAAAATTCAATTGTTCACAAATTGCACATGCAATGGAAGGAGTGTCTTTCATTTGTTTCATGTAGGTCTGTCTTGCATTTTTCTTTCGCAGGGAAGTATGGGTAGAAATTGTTTCCTGGTTTTCATTAGTAGTACTGCATGGTGTTTCTTCTAGACCACGAACTGTCGCAGTTGTATGACCATTCTGGGATATGCAATCATATTTGTTTATGTTCTGTTCTACACGAAAAAATTTCTTTACATTGTCATATGTGGGTTTCTCTCTAAAAGGAAGCCTATCAATGTATTTTTTCTCTCGTGCATGACCTTTTTCAAGTTGTGGTAACTTACTCTATGTTTCTTTCCCAAGGGACCAATGAGCTGATGGAAACTGGGATGAATTCCAGTCTCACTCAGATTCTCATAAACTACTTTACGGTTTTTGTTTAATGCCTTTATGGCCTTATCACAACTCGGACAAATTTGACGCATAAGTTTTTTCAAATTGTGATAACTTACTCTACATTTTTTGTTTAATCCCTCTACGGACTCATCACAACTCTCATGAATTTTACGTATGGTTTTTTTGTTCAAGCCCTGTATTCCCATATCGCAACTGAGAGGAGTCTCATTCTCACTAAAAATCATTCGATGCGTATGCAGATTCGATGCCGTTTGGGTGGAATGGACATTCAACCCTGAGCTACCGATATGTCCAAGCAAAGGTTCATAATGGATATGTGTTGTATCTATTTTCAATGAGAGGATGTCAATTGTCTGATCATAATTTGAATCGGTAAACCAGGAATGGACACTTCCATCTGGCAAGGCCGACCATACCTAGATATTCACCTTGGATATCATAGACAACCATTGCAAACAAAATCTGCAACCCTCCACATTCCCCTTTTCATATGGAAGCGCCATGTTCACAAGGTATTCCTGCCAAGTTCCAACTGCCGACATATTTTCTAGGAGAAATGGGCAAAGGTGCTGATGCAAGCACCTAAAATCCTGTTGGCTGTCACCTATAATTGCATTTCAAAAGGACTGTACAGTTTAAAGTTGCAGTGACTGAACATCGAACTTCGCTGCCACTAAACAACAAATTTCATTGAACAGACTATCTCCATAGCTAGACACAACATTTGTTGCCAGCTGTAAACCATGTCAATCTATGTGATACAAAATTTGTTTCCATTGCGATTCAAGGTCTTTGCAAATAACGAACAAGCAAATATGAGGCCCTTCTATATTTCATATGGAAATGTTTTTGTACAGTAGTGGTTCATAATGACCACTGACGACAATGGCATCATGGAACAAGATGCAATATGGATTGTCAGATGCAGCTTTGTTGAATAGTAGATATCTTGTTTTTATTGTCAATGACCATATTCCAACTGACATATTCAGCCAGTTAGACAACCACCGTATACAAAATGTATCTCCCCAAAGTCCCCTCTCATGTGCAGGCAAAACTGGAGATGCAGACAACTGGAGATGCAGACAACTGCATCTTTGAAAAATACTTAGTGACATCATGTATTCCATGAAACTGCCAAAGAAAATCAGATTCCAATTCGTATTCATAGGACTCCAAAGCCTCAACATCACTGTTTTTAAAACAGGTCAATAAATAATCTATCAATCCATTACGCAGCTCGGTCGACGAATACTGGAAATGCAATAGAACCTGTAATGTATCGAAAAGGCAATCCCCAATAGTATAGGAGAATGCATCCAATCTAAAAAGGCCATTTCTATGCAAAACGACGTCAATGCTATCATGTATAATGGACTGTGTATCTATTTCATACGACTCAACATCTATTACTTATTCCATCTCTTCAACTGTGATTTTGAAGTTGTTTGCTACATACTTTTAGTTTCTATGAAAACAGAGAAAACGAGGGGAAAAAAATAAAAGGTAGCAAAAACAAAAAGGAAAGAAAAATAGTGTACCAATCCTCGTATGTATCTTTCAACCTTCTTCTTCTCAATTTCAATCCCCCCTAGTACCCATAGTGGATGAGAAGAAAACAAACCCACACTGGAAACTAAACCAAACAGAAGAAACAACGCAAATAAATAAAACCATAACTTTACTCAGTAGAAAGAGAACAGGTGGACACAATTTTCCAACCCATAGAATAAATGCATTCCCTGCGTCTACACCCTGCCGGATGGTTCCCTCTTTTGATAGCTCCGAACTACTTTTCGTAAACTCCTCTGCATTGCAATTTTAAGAAAAGCTATGGACGTGGCAGCCAACATATGAAGATGCATGGTTTCCAGGAACAAAAAATAAGAGCACAGACAAAGATGGTCTGCAACAGAATTTGGAGGCACAAACTCCCACCATTGAAAAATAACAACAACAGGGAAACTTACCCGTCAATGAAGGATGACAAGAGATCAGCCCCAAAAACTGGAAACTGCAACAATAGGTCCAACAACTTGCAAATTTGAAGAACAACAAACCAATGAACAACCATGAAGAGGTCGAGCTGCAACTGCAGGACATCAACTTTGCAAAGTTGAATCAAACAAGAACCATAATCATGGAACGAAGTAGTGAACAAGGATCGACCACTGGAGTAGCGATGCTGACCATGAACGAAATTGTATTGCAACGCATCTGTACAATAAAAATTTAAGACTAACAAAGTTGTTAGGTAAATAGTTAAGACTGTCAGGACCGTCGAAGGGCATAGCCCTGTGTAAGCATTTAAGAAAAAATGCAGCGTGACAGGCTTGTTCTCTCGAAGCACGCAACAATAAAGAAAAAATCACACATAGTAATATGGTAGAGAATGTATTCTACCCAGCAGAAAATGCTAAAGGAAACATTCAAACTAATGCTAGCATTAATCCACCTTCGACCAATGCATAATAGAACATATGATTCAAAAATACCATATACGATCAAATACTTTGGATATGCGAACATATTTAACATTGGGAATAATGAAGCCGGCAATAAGACCTCCAATTCGTTGTCCTATCATATCTTGACAAACATGATACTTTCTATTATATAAAAATCGATGTTTTCACTTCCCTTGTTCCAACAATAGATAATATGGAAATATTTCTGGTCAATGCACAATCTAATACCAGGTCAACGATTTATCGATCACTATAGTCCCTCTATGCCTACAACAAGAACTAATAATAGTAAGATATAATTGAAACGTGAAATGAAATAAACATAAAAATAAAATAATTAATTAATAATAACTTGTTATTATAATTAACACCAAAAGAAAGAAATGATAAAAAGTGAATACATAAGAAAAAAAGGTTTAATAATAATAATCATTTATTTTTTAAATTAATAATAAATTAATTGAATTAATAATAACTTGTTATTATAATTAACACCAAAAAGAAAGAAACGATGAAGAGTGAATAAATAAGAAACAAAAGTTTAATAATAATAATCATTTGATTTTTTAAATGCATAATTTTTTTTTCAATCTTATAAAATTCAAAAAGTTGATTGTAAGTAATAATAAAAATAATGATAAGAGATCATGGGAAGAACATGAAATGAGGTAGATATAAAATATATAATAAAATAATTTAAAATAATAATAATGAAAAGTTATTATATTTTATTTGGTGTTTAATTAAGTATTATTAATTTTTATGTTATAATTAGTATTTAATATTTAATAAGTTAATTAAATTTAGTTTGAGTGATTGTGATATGAAATGTTATTTTCTCCATTAAAAATATTTTTATATGTGACATGCTAAATTTATAATAAGTATATTATTATAATAAATATATTGGTATAGTTTGAGTGATTGTGACATGAAGTGTTATTGTCTCTATAAAAAATATTTTTATATGTGACATGTTAAATTTATAATAAGTATATTATTATAATAAATATATTAGTGTATCTACTTTAAATCTTATTATTAAGTATTTTTAAAAATTAAAAATTTAAAAATTTTATATTATTTTTATAATAAATTTTTTTATTATTTAATAAATTTGTATCATCACATATATATTGAAATAAAATATAAATAAAAAATAAAATTAGTATGCTTAATTAAATAAGCACGAACTTACTATGCTACATCCATTATTTGCTAAACTTTTGGCATCACATGTATTCATTACATATTATAATGAAACATTAATATGCTATTTCCATTATTGAAATAAAATATAAATAAAAAATAAAATTAGTATGCTTAATTAAGTAAGCACGAACTTACTATGCTACATCCATTATTTGCTAAACTTTTGGCATCACATGTATTCATTACATATTATAATGAAACATTAATATGCTATATCCATTATTTGATAAAATTTTGGCATCACATGTATTCATTACATATTAGAATTAACTATTAGTGTAAATGTGAAAGTAGAGTGAGTATAGAGATTTATTAGTACATGCCTAAGGCACATCAGAAACTCTAACATTCAATAAGACACCGATTTCATATTAGTTTAGTGTTTGACTATATATTTTTCTCGAATTTGTAATGTTCCATATATCAAATTTAATATTTTTATCTTTTATATAATAAAAAAACCTATTCTTTGTAATCTCATTGGATAATAAAATTTGAGGTTTTATTGGGCACTTCACTCTTCCTGATGTTTTATTTTTCACTCTTCGTAATGTTTAATCCCTCATGTACAATTATATTGAATTACATTCTTAGATAACCTATACTCCCATCTCTTTAAATATACTAATATCATTTCTGATTATTTTGTCAGAGTGTTAAGTGTTGCATCGCTCTCAGCTATTTAGATATATTAATCTCATTTCAAATGAAATGATTGTTTTATGAGAGTGTTGATTGTTGCATTGACTAATTTTTTTAGGGAGCTCCACATATGTCAGAGCTTTAATGTAATTTGATCAACCTGCAGCCATCGCCCACCACAACCCACCGCCTTGACAACACGACATCAAGGCACCACATCACAATAGGGCCTCAACAATACTCATGGCCTCTATGGCCTTCGTGTCCAAATCAATTTTTCAGCATGACCTTGGTAAATCAAATTTCCATATTACTTATCTGGAGCAACAAATCGAGAAGAGAAGCTTCCTTCAATGCTAGAGGCCTCCTCCTACTTCTCTAGAGGTCCAGGTCCCTCCTCCAACTCCTCCATAGGCTCAGATTGAGAGGGTAATTTTCATATTACTTAGCTAGAACAAAAAATCAAGAAGAGAATCTTCCTTCAACTAGAAGCTCAAATCAAGAGGCCTCCTTCTCCTACTATGGATTGCATTACAAAGTGGTAAGATATTTGTTATATTGTTTAGAGAATTGAAAAACATATTCCTTTTTAAGGTAGTATATTTGCAATGCTTGTTGCATAGGCTACAATAGGAAATGGCTATTTACTCTTAAGACATCATTGCACACCTGTAATAGAGAAATTCTTGAGCATCTTCCTTTCTTCCAAACCTGAAAATCTTCCCCCCAAAATTTAAAGAGTTCTATATCTTCTCAGGAGTAAGCACTGCAAAGTCTCTTGCCAAATTATGTGCAAAGGGTTTCAATTTTTATACTTTAATGCCATAAAAAACTGACTAACAAGAAACTTGATTTGAAGTAGTTACCACTCTTGGTGCAGACCTCTAATTCACTTCATTCCTTTCCTTGAAGAGAGCTTTGAACTATCCACCTAATAAGGAAATGCAAATCACAATATGAAAGGCGACATCAATTATTTGTACAACCTTAATGTATTCATATGTTTTAATCATTTGAATATATGATTCTAAGATAAACATCCCAAAAAAACTAAACATAGTTCCATGAGCATGGAATCTAAACATAGATCCATGACCATGCGAGAAAAGTTACCATAAACTCTAGAATATTTAAGATATTGTGGGAAAAGTTTGTCGAAAATATCATGGCTTGAGCATTCCAGATCATTAGTAGTTTCTATTTCACGATGGTTTGAAATGGACATAAAAATGTCATCTCCTACTATTTGTTCATAGAGCCATAACTGCAAAAGTTTTAGTGGGTCTCTTGAAACAGATGATTTAAACCCATAAGAAATTCTCTGCATTTAAATAATATGTGATTTTAGATAAATGTTGTAGAAAGGCAACAACCACTGAAATCTAATAACCTATACAGTCTTTTAGCCCCCCCCAAAATAACCAATTTAATCTTTAACAAAATGAATACAAACGATTACTAAAGTTAAGTCTTTTAGCCCAAAAAAATTAGCGAATTTAATCTTTAACAAAATGTATACATAAGATTGCTCAAGTTATGTTTTGATAGCTTCGCTCACGGACTGGAAACACATCTGACATGCAAATGATTTTTTGCAATAATACATCCACTCCCTTTCATAGACATTTTTAGATTCAATCCATTTGTTCTCTTTTAAAATTTCCTTTATTTTCTTCTTTGTATTATTTGCCAATGAACATCAAATTTCATTTCGGTAGATGTTTTGACAATCCAATAGCCTACATAATCTATTAACACACCAAAATAAAACCAATTGAACATTAGAAAAATGAATTCATAAGAAAAGATAACAACTCTAAATATTGAAAAGACAATCTGCAACCATTTTTCATGGAATAATGACTTTTTATCAAAAGCAACAATATGGGTTGCAGTTTGTTGTAACTTGTGAACAATAGATAGACATGGAAAACTTTGCTCCTGGATTAGATGCTTTCTTTTCTATCATTGGTGGAACAACAACCAAGTCATCAAGGTCAATTGAATTTAATTTAGAAGAACCAAAGAATAAAGGAACAAAATGTGATGCACAGTCAGAAGATGTGCTTGCAAACATATTTCGATTGTTCAAAGGAGAATAAACCCCTTAGTAAAATGTGGTACTTCTTATCATTAGCGGAGCCGACCCAACCTCAGCCACACCCTAGGTTCTTGGCTTTGTAAGGAATTTTCCCGTACTTTTCTCTTCTCCCATGGTTCCTTCTTTCTCCTTAGTTCACGAAGATACCTTTTGTTCTGACACTTTATTGATTAACATAAATAGAATTGACATAGATCGGGGTGCATCGTAATATAAATCAAATTGATGTGGTTGGTCGAAAGGTATGTGTAAGTTCAACTACCTTCAACTCTTATTCTTTCCAAACTAGTTCTTATATTAGCTCCTCACATTTTGCATATTTTTGGGGTGTGTTGTAGGGTTATAAGGGTTGCTTCTTGCTTCTTCAAATAAGTTTTCAATGTGTCCAAAGATGAACATGGGTCAGTCTCTATCTAAACATATTCTTTAGTGAGAGAGGAAGGTGTTTCCTCAATCAATTTCAACTCTGCTAACTTTTACTCACTGCACTGAATCTGTGCCGTGGGAGCAGTTACAATTTATTCCTTGTATTAATCACATATTTTATTCCATATACATGGGGTTTCTTCCTTAAGAAGATAAGTGAGAAATTTTGAAACAACTTTGAATTCAAGGAAGAATAAACGAATTACACTGAGCCTATAGAGAAAAGACCTAATCCCTGTAAGTGAGGTGGTTACATCTTAAGGATGGATTGGATCTTAGCAAGTCCTATCTTGATACCACCATAGAAAATAAAGATTAATCAATCGCTATGGGTGGCAGAAACCCCTTCCCCTAGTCAGTATTGGTATTCTCATGATTTCCATCCAAACATGTGTATCTAATGCAAAACACAAAATTCAAGTTGAGATCATATAGACTCATTTCCCCTGCTCGGGAGTTTGCTACTCTGTTGGCACTATGAATTTCAGAGGGTTGCACTACCACTTTGAAAGGGTAGACCTATGAATCATGATGGTAACATGCTAAAATGGTGACACGACCACCCTTCCTTCGCAGTGATCATGGTGCTTTAGGATCTTGATTAAGTTTAGTCTTGTTAGGTAGTAGGTGGTTTTGGAATGAAGAAATAGAAATATTTTTTTGTTGATTAGAGATATGAATAGTATGGCTTATCGGTTGAGGGTGAGGTAAAGGTAGTTAAGTGACTCGACCAAAAATGGGTGAGGTACGGTTATTGACTCACCCAATGTGGATGACGAACGAAGAGAAACCGAGTCACTCACTCTTTTCTCACTATGGACAAGCTTACTTTCTATCAAAGCGTTATGCCCTACCTATAAGGGGATATTTGGGTAAATACCATTATGGTAAGGTGGGGAAAAGGATGACTTCGATAAGGCGAGGGTAAAGACTTTTCTTCCCTGGAACTTGCAGGTGTACAAATCAATGCTAGATGGAGGTGAAATGGTGGCCATCAAAAGGGATAAACAAGGGTCGATGCAGGGTAGATTTGAATTAAAAAATGAGGTCGAGCTCTTGTCTCAAGTTCACCATAAGAACCTGGTGGGACTTATTGGTTCTTTCTTTGAGCAATAAGAACACATCTTTTTTTATGAGTACATTAGAAGGCTACACTCCTCGCTAACACAAGTAGGATAGGTAATTTCACTAAATCTTGTAGGCTAGGGAAGTCTCTTCGTTGGTGCTCGTAGGTGCATGATATGACACAGGGAGAAAAACCAGATGGTTGTTCATGCAGTTTTTCTCATGTATGGATGCATGTTCAAAGTTGGAGGAGTATAGAGCACATGTATGCTTGCATGTTCTAAGCTGGGGGAGTATGGAGCAAGACAAATGATGCAGTGTCATCGAATGTTCTGTGGGCATTTATTGGTGGAGCATCGGGCTTTTAACCGATCACAGGTGACGTTCAAGGGGATAGCTCTTTAAATTATTGTCTTGTTTATTAGAGAAGATATTTCAAGTTGTTTGGCTAGTTTTCATTATACTTTAGTGTTTTATTTTTTAATTATTTTTCTCAATCTTATATATTTATTTATTAAAAGCAATAGTGAAAATAGACGATGAATTAATCCCATTATGTCATTCATTTGAGAACATTTAACCATCCTAATGACCAAAAAAGTTTATTAATGCATAATAGCAATTATACCAACAAATTTAAAGGTATTCTAGTGTTTAATGAAATGGTGCAAGATCCTTATTGCTCGAACGCTTTAGCTAGTTTTCGAAGCCTCGAGCCATTAATGGTAGTGTGCGCACATGAGGCTAGATCGTAGCATCTATTCGAAGGTAAGGATTTCAATTTCTATTGGCTCTCACGAAAAAACTACAGAGAAAATAAAAGAAAATGTCATCTGGGGTCGCAACATAGGGTTTCAGGAGAAGCCACAGAGACGGTGGAGAGAAAGTGTTAAGGTATGCTAGTTATTTTAGGGCCATTAAAGGTGTGTTATATTAGGGCTAAGCTTACTCTATGTTTATGTTATTATGATATAAGTTAACATAACAGTCTATAGGAGTTTCCTTTGCATATTTTTAACTCTCTTACTCTTTCTATTTATCACCTTTTTACTCTTTGTATTTATATTCTTCAACCAGACATTAAGATCAAGCAATACTAGAGAAGAAAGTAATATTATATTTTTCGGAGAGATGGGTAAATGATGATGTGAGTGGTTCCGAGAGATGGATTGAATGGGTTATTGAAATTAAAAAAAAATGTTTAAAAAAATATATATTTTGAAGGGTAAAGATGCCAACAAATTTCAACATCATTTTTGCATCCTTTAGATGTTAAATAAATCAATTCCCCATCATTTAAATGTTAATTATTTTTTTTAAATGGAACAAAATTCAACTAATAGATTTGGAGTTTTTGAAATATACATTATTTAATTTGTAGTTTGGATCAGTTTAGAGATCCCTAAAAGCTAGTGGTTTCAACTATCTTTATTTGGAATGTTTCATAGTTTCCTAAAACATCGTAGTTGCTGCTATTAATTAGTTGTCGAAATTGCAGAAGTTGCACGGTGCAATCGATTTTCAACAAAATGAAATCAAGGTTCTGAATTTATGACAACGAAAAATTCACCAAAACGATAAAATAAACGCCGAGATGTAGAGCACTTTTGATGGACTTGAGCCCACCCCCACTGCATCTCTGTCTTGGCACACACACCCATGGATTTATTGTCTGGACTCAATCTTGTCAGCACAGGTGTCAACTATCGAATATCCAACAATTAGATTGTTTTTTAGATTGACTATCCAACATTCAGATTTCTTTGTATTTATTGGAAGAGTGCTTTTCGTTATTCAGATTGTAATTTTGACCATTTGGGTAGAATGGAAGTGGGTTCACTGCCCAATGATAGAAGTAGGTTCCCTGCCTATCTATCTCTAATAAAAACATATTTCTATTATATTTCCTCAGCTTTAAGGAAGGAAAGACTCATTTCTATCCACAAATATCTAAAATATATAACATGATTATAGTAGTTGGTTAGTTCTTTAGTCAATGGTGGCCAAGCCAATGATAAATCATATGTAACTGAGAACCCATATCTATTTCTAGAAAGACAATATCTGATCCAGGTGGATATCGGTGTCCACCCACCTCTTCCAGCTCGCTCAGATACAACTTTCATCTTGAAATTTACGATTTTTATCTTGGCAATTGTTTTCTATCTTTTCGAGTCATAAACTTTCGGGTCGTTTTGAGGCCCTAAACAATGTTTTTTGGGCTTGGCACAGTCACACTATAGACAAAGTTAGAGTGTAACAACATAATGTGTAGTCCTCAGATAAACCTTTCCAATGCGCTATCGTGCGCCTAAAATGAAGATCGTATGCAAAAGTTACGACCCTGAGAAGTTGATGTACCAACTTACCCAATCAGGGCCCACATGACTTTTGGCACTTCATCTCCTAGGGTTAGGTTTTTGGATGTATAGGGTTTTTTGTTTACTCTTGATGCTAACAAGGCCTGGAGGCCAAGTCATTGTAATGTGCTCAGATGAATGCACGTAGACGCCACATCTCTTCTTAGATATTAACTACTACCATTCGAGCTAAATTGTTTTCATTATGCATTTTACAACTTCAACATATTTCTTATTTAATAGAAGTTAAGTTCCATTGTATCTCTGTTATTATTCTCTGTAAATCTATGTTAGTGTTATAAATTTGTGTTTCATTTCGTTCTGCTCATAAATCTGGATTAGTGGTATCATAGAGGTCTTCTCTTCATTTTTTTCTCTGTGCATGTCCCCAATGAGGTCAGGGTATGAGCAGTTGGGAGTTTAACTAGTTGAGCCTTTGCAAGATCGGCCTCTTCGAACTTGACAACCTTCCATGGGGGAAGAAAAGAGAGATGATGGGGCAAGATATTCCTTTAAACTGTTGCTTGAGGAAGCCCTCTCGCAACAAAGGAACGAGATGATGGATAAATTTGCGCAAATCCTTCGACGACTGCCAAACGACAACACATCTACCTCAAGTAGAGGTGCCACCCCCTTCAAGGTACATATCAATTTTTATATTCTTGTATTTTAAGGTCAAATACATGCGGATGCTATAGAAAAATGGTTAAACCTTCTAGAAGGGTATTTTTATATCCACAAAGTTTTCGATAGAGAAACAATTACATTTTCACTCCTTAAGGTCATCCCCCATGTCTAATATTGGTGGGAGACTTTTTGTGAGAAAAAGGAAACAAAGGGATCTACATTATTTGTAGTTTCACCCATTTGGGGTTCCTTTAGGGATGTTATTAAGGAACAATACTACCCTGTTGGAAGTTATGACGCCTTATATACAAGATGGAACACACTACAACAGGAAAGGGACCAAGCAGTACCAGAGTTCACCAATGTCTTCCATACCTTGCGCACCAAGATGGGTATAAAATACTTTGAGCTACATCTGGTGCTCAAGTATCACAATGGTTTGCATAGATACATCCAAACATAAATTGGGTTTCAAGACATTTCTTCCTTGGGAATGGCCTATCAATATGTTGTCAAAATCAAGTAGAAGATTAAATAGAAGACATGACAGTTTGGGTCTGAAAACACCTCACAATAGAAGCAAGGAAAAGTTGTCCCCAACTCGTAGAGCGAAGGGTAGAGCAAGGATGGACAACCCCAGGACAACTATCCCAAACCAAAAACAAAGAAGGACAATGGGAAGCTAAATAAAGACACTAGGAAATGGTGTGAGTTCCATAAGATCCCCTGGCATAACATTGCTGAATGTCGCTCAAAGAAGTCATTGGTGGCCGAGGTGAAAGCCGATGAATCATATGTAGGTTCTGACTTTGAGTCAGAACCAGAAAAAGGGAGATGAATCATTGATGCAGAACCCAGTGCCACTATTGCTACCACCACCAAGGTGCTTCTCGACGAACCCGATGAAACAGAGGAAGGTGAGTGCCTCTTTCATTCACATATGTGGGTGAAGGGTACCCCGCTACACGTCATAATTGATAGTGGTAGCCAGAAGAACCTCATCTCAGCATAGATCATCAAGCGATTAGCTCTACCTACAACACCACACCCACACCCGTACACCATCGGATGGCCCCGCCAAGGGATCGATCTCCATTTTAACCAACAATGTCTCATGAACTATGACATGAAGCCCTTTAAAGATGAGGTATTGTGTGATGTCACCCCACTTGAAGTTTGTGATGTTACTTTGGGCCATCCTTATTTATGGAAACATCATGGGTGTATATGAGTCTAGGCCTCATAGTGTTATTATTACTTTGGATAGGAAATTATACATGATACCCTAGGTAGTCCCATCTACCACCATTTCCTTGATCTCTGCCAAGTAATGAAGGAAGGTCATCTCTCAGAACGAGAAGCTTGTCTTCTTCGTGATTCATGCTCAAAGTGAGCAGAAGGTTGCAACCACATCCAAGGCCTCTACAAAAAGTCTCTCCATGTAGAAGAAGCAAGTGGATAAGGTCATGGAAGAATACAAATACATCTTCTCCTCACCCACTTGGGTACCTCTGCATTGTCAGGTCAATCACTCAATCTATTTGACCTCTGGTGCATTGTTACCCAATGGGCCAGTCTATCGCTGCTCTCTGTCAGAAAATGAATAAATCAAGTGCCGGATCCAAGAGCTACTCGAAAAGGGGCACATAAACCAAAGCTCATCACCTTGTGGAATCCTAATCGTTCTTGTGCAAAGGAAATATGGGTCCTAGCGACTCTTCATTTATTACCGGGCCCTAAATAAAATAAGAGTCAGGAACCTGCACCCAATTCCTCGGATTGACGATATCCTTGACCAGTTCAAGGGGGCCAAATACTTCAGTAAGATTGATTTGAAGTTTGGCTACCACCAAGTTCCAATAGAGAAGACCAATGTATGGAAGACTGCGTTCGAGTCCAAAGTAGGTATTTTTAAATGGTTGGTCATGCTCTTTGGATTGAAAAATTCCCCAACAACTTTCATAAGGATGATGAATAATATCTTCTGGCATTTCACCAATTCTTTTGTGGTGGTGTATTTGGATGACATCCTCATCTTCAACAAGAATTGGGCAGAACACTTGCAACACATTCAGTTGGTTATGCACACTCTACGACAACACAAGCTATATGAAAATTTGGAAAAATTATCCTTCAACATGAAAAGGGTCTAGTATCAAGGATACATTGTTGATGAGAATGGGGTGCATGCCAATCCAGCCAAGATCCAGGTCATCTGTGACTAGCCAGCCCTGAAGAACACACTCACTAAGATTCAGATCTTCTTAGCCCTTGCCAATTTCTATCGTAGGTTTGTGTTGGGATTCTCCCACATTGCATGGTCCCTTAGCTAAGTGACTAGGGGCGGTGATAAGGAAAAATTTGTGTGGGGCCAATCGCAACATAAATCATTCGACGATTTGAAGCAATGGTTGTGCTCAGCCCTGTTGCTCTCATTACTCGACCTGCAACAACCTTTTGATATTGAGACAAATGCTTTAGATTATGCCGTGGGTGTAATTCTCACTCAGCATGGACATCCCATGGCCTATCATAGTGAGACACTATTAGATACTATCTGTAAGTACCCCACTTACGACAAAAAATGTACTCCATTATACAAGCATGCTGCCAATGGAGGCATTACATTCTCGAGAAGGAGAAAATCATCCACATTAATCATAATCCTCTACAGTTCATGCAAACACAAGGTAAATTGCAAAATGACCTCCATCAGAAGTGGTCCACGTACTTGCAACAGTTCCATATCAACATCGAGTATAAGACAGGGAGCACCAACTGCATGGCTGATTTCCTTAGACTACCTCCAGTTTCCACACTTACCACAATGCTACACTCCTATGGACATGAGACCTCCAGATGTCTCCAGCTCTACGAGTGATATCTTGACTTCGCCACTACCTACCAGATGTTGGGTACAAACACAATTGTCATTGATTTTCATCTGTAGGATGTGTTGTTGTTCCATCTGGGCCATCTTTGCGTTCCATCAAGCGAGCGAGCGAAGATAATTTGGGAAGCTCACTACATTTGGATGGCATGAGACTTTGATGTAGAAAAGACAGTGAAGTGCTGCAACAACATTTCTATTGGTTGAAACTCTAAGAGGATGTCAACAAGTATATAAGGTTCTGCACAACTTTCACCATTGCCAAACCGACCATTAAGAAACAAGGCATGTACACCCCTCTGCCTACTCCCAATAGGCCCTAGGAATCCATCTCGATGGACTACATGTCAGGCCTCCCTTCTACCAATCATGGAAATGACTGTGTTTTCGTGGTGGTTGATCGATTTTCCAAGATGGCGATTCTGGTTGCCTGCAAAAAGAGCATCACAACACAGGCCACTGTTAAGCTCTTCTTCGAATGAGCGTGGGCACATTTTGGGATACCACAAACCATCGTCTTTGATTGGGACAACTTGTTCCTTAGAACATTTTGGTTGAGCCTCTGGTCATGGATTGACACTGAGTTCACCAAATCCATGACCTTCCACCCCCAAATAGATGGCCAAACTGAGGTCATCAACATGATGATTGTGCATATCTTGCGCATGTACAATTCCAAGCATCCGCGCACATGGGATGATAGTCTTCCCTATGTTCAAAACAATTACATCATATCCATACATAACTCAACCGACCATATCCCCTTCCAGGTGGGCTTGAGATTTCAACCATTGGGTCCCATGGATGTTGCACTACCCCTTGCGTCCACACATGCATAATCATCCCATACGCAAATCGAAGCCGAAAAGGCCACCCGTTTCATTGAATGAATCCAACACATCCGCTAACAGGTTCATGATATTTTGTAGAACTCCAATGCTAAGTACAAGCAGTGCCATGATCAACATGGGGTGCCACACAAGTTTCAGGTGGGAGATAAAGTTTGGTTGCACCTACAAAAATAATTCCTTACAAGACCCTATCAGAAGCTTCGTCCACTCCGCTATGGACCTTACACCATCACCAAGGTTGTGGGTGACAGTTCTTTTGAGCTCAACATTCCCCCCTTCCTTGGCTTGCACCCAACGTTTAATGTGGGCATCCTTCGACCATACTTTCCACAATTATTGGACACCTCAGAGATAAAAGAACAATTGACACTAACAAAGCTCAAGCTTGATTGCATGGAACAATCATCCACTAATCAGATCGTGGACACACAGGTCAAGGGTAGTTGCCAACATAAGCTTTAGCTTTATCAAGTTGTCAAAGTGGGTCAGCTCCTGCACCAAGGCAAGTGGCTCACCAGGGGCCAAATTCAACAAAAGTTTCCTCATCTGATGGAGGAACTCAACATAATGGAGACCATTGCTTCATAAGGAGGGAGGATTGATCTAGGTGGATATCGATGGCCACCTACCTCTTCCAGCTGGCTCACATACAATTTTCATCTTAGCAGTTACAATTTTTGTCTTGGTAGTTTTTTTCTAGCTTTTCGGGTCCTAAACTTTCAAGTCTGTTTTGAGGCCTTGAACAACATTTTTTAGGCCCGCCACAATCACACTTTAAAAAGAGTTCGTGTGTGAAGGCATAATGTGTAGTCCTTGGATAGACCTTTCCAATGGGATATCATGCACCCAAAATGGAGATCGTATGCAAAAGGTATGACCCTGGGAAGTTGATGTACCTAATACCAAATTACCCAATCGGGGCCCACATGACCTTTGGCGCTTCATCTCCCAGGGTTAGGTTTTTGGATGTCTAGGGTTTTCTATTTACTCTTGATTCTAAAAAGGCTTGGAAGCCTCATTGTAATGTGCTCAGATGAATGCGCGTAGCCGCCACATCTCTTCTCAGAGATTAGCTACCACCATTCGAGCTAGATTGTTTTCATTCTGTATTTTACAGCTTCAACATATTTCTTATTTAATAGAAGTTAAGTTCCACTATATCTCTGTTATTGTTCTTTGTAAATCTGTGTTAATGTTATAAATTTGTGTTTTATTTCGCTCCACTCATAAATCCAGATCAATATCCATCCCCACTACTACAATTTACAATTTGCTCAAATCACAATTTTACATTCAACTATCTTTCGACAATATTTTAGATTAGATTAGAGAAAAAACCACCAAAAAACAAGGTGGTTTGAATAATATCCCACACTGTCAAGGAAAATCAAAAACACAAATTTTTTTTTTTTCTGTCAAATCAACTTGGAGCTAATTTTGGACATAGACTATTAAAGCAAGTTGGGAAACGACACCTTCATTTCATAATGATATTTATACCATTATTGATCTTTATTTTCTCTAGATGTAATAGACCTTTTTATTCCATGTGAGATATAACCATAGTGGAAAGAAGAATAATGTATTTTATGCAACTATTAATGATAACACTCACTTTATTTTTATTATTTCTTTTTGGCTTCTCAAAAAATGGAGGCGGGGCTAAAAATAAATTTTATCATTCTTCTCAAGACAACAATGGAGGTGGATCAAAATAGAGGAGGCACAATGGATAATACTCTACATTGTATATAAGATAATATAATATTGACTCATCTTTTACTAATAATAAAAAAATCAGTGAAGATTCTTTTTAAGTTATGTGTGGTCCTTAGTTCTTGCAAGGACCGGGGCTATAACTATATCATTAGATTAAGAATAAAATCGAGTAATATACATTGGACACAAGCACAACGAACTATAACATTAGATTAAGTGTAAAATTAACAGAAGTGCAACTACCCATTTAGTTGGGACAAATTGGGACAAATTATGATCCAAATTTGAAATTCCTATTCATCTTCAATATGCAAGAAATTTATATAAAAAACTTTTAGACATGAACATTGACACTCCAATGGCACTTGTTTGAATTAAATTTCATCATCTTTTTTTCTTTGTTTTTTCAAGATTGTGATTTTAATGATATGGGTGAATTTTGTTCATTACATGCATTTAAACATATTTTAAAGGGGTAAATTTTGGTCATTACATAAATTCATCATATATTACAATTATTACATATGAGAATGAAATATAAATGTAAGTGTGAAATTAAAATAAATATTTTAATAAATGTATTTTTATGTATTTTTTTTTTAAATTATGTTTTTAATGAAATATTAAATATTACTGTCTCACTATGTTATTCAAATTTGTAATAATTTTAAATTTAGAGAAATCCTTTATCTTATAAACAATGAATCTCATATATCAAATAATAAATTTAGTATTGTATATTTTAAATTTAGAGAAATCCTTTATCTCATAAATAATGAATCTCATATATCAAATAATGAATTTCATATATCTGGTTGTAACTTAAAAAATAAATTATTATTATTATATTATAATAAAAATATTTATAGTATTGTATATTGGTTTGAGGCGAACCCGAAGGCTATTAGTTTTTTGCATTATATATTGTACTATTTGCGGGGAACTCTTTCT
>JZKD02S1672944.1:1176301-1186589 GCA_000966675.3 Picea glauca | reverse complement strand
CACAAATCCATATGAACTAACTGAAGGGGTTTGCTTGACGATGGAAAACTTTTTGATTTAAACTGAGTTCTGGTCAGTTTTCCCATTTGACATGGCTTACACACAATATCATGTAACAAAAATGAGGTATTGTGTGATGTCACCACCCTTGAAGTTTGTGATGTTAGTTTGGGCCATCCTTATGTATGGAAACATCATGGTGTATATGAGTCTAGGCCCCGTATTGTTATCATTACTTTGGACAAGAAATTATACAGGATACCCGAGGTAGTCCCATCTACCACCATTTCCTTGATCTCTACCAAGAAATGTAGGAAGGTCATCTCTCAGACAGAGAAGCTTGTCTTCTTCGTGATTCATGCTCAAAGTGAGTGGAAGGTTGCATCCACATCCATGGCCTCTGCGATAAGTCTCTCCATGTAACATAAGCAAGTGGATAAGGTCATCGAATAATACAAAGACATCTTCTCTTCACCCACTTGGGTACCTCTTCATTGTCAGGTCAAGCACTAAATCGATTTGACCCCTAGTGCACCGCTACCTAATGGGCCAGTCTATTGTCGCTCTCTGTCATAAAATGAGGAAATCAAGTGCCATATACAAGAGATTCTCAAAAAGGGGCACATCAACCCAAGATCATAACCTTGTGGAAGCCCAATCATGCTTGTGCAGAGGAAAGATGGGTCTTGGCAACTCTTCATTGATTACCGGGCCCTAAATAAAATAACAATCAAGAACCAGTACCCAATTCCTCGGATTAATGATCTCCTTGACCAGTTCAAGGGGGGAAAATACTTCAATAAGATTGATTTGAAGTTTGGCTACCACCAGGTTCCAATAGAGCAGACCGATGTATGGAAGACTGCGTTCAAGTCCAAAGTAGGTATTTTTGAATGGTTGGTCATGCCCTTTGGATTGAAAAATGCCCCAACAACTTTCATGAGGATGATGAATAGTATCTTGTGGCCTTTCACCAATTCTTTTGTGGTGGTGTATTTGGATGACATCCTCATATTCAACAATAATTGGGCAGAACACTTGCAACACATTCAATTGGTTCTGCACACTCTGTGACAACACAAGCTATATGAAAATTTGGAAAAATTCTCCTTCAACACGAAAAGGGTCTAGTTTCAAGGATACATTGTTGATGAGCATGGGGTGCATGCCAATCCAGCCAAGATCCAGGTCATCTGTGACTGACCAACCCTGACCACACTCACCGAGCTTCAGATCTTCTTAGGCCTTGCCAATTTCTATCATAGGTTCGTGTTGGGATTCTCCCACTTTGCATGGGCCCTTAGCTAAGTGACCAGGGGTGGTGATAAGGAAAAATTTGTGTGGGGCCAGTCACAACAGAAATCATTCGACGATTTGAAGCAACGCTTGTGCTCAGTCTCGATGCTCTCATTACTCGACCTGCAACAACCTTTTGAGATTGAGACAAATTATTCAGACTATGTCGTGGGCCTAATTCTCACTCAGCATGGACATCCTGTGGCCTATCATAGTGAGACGCTATTAGATACTGTCTATAAGTACCCCACTTACGATAAAAAAGTGTACTCCATTGTACAAACATGCTGCCAATGGACGCATTACATTCTCGAGAAGGAGACAATCATCCACATTGATCATAATCATCTACAGTTCATGCAAACACAAGGTAAATTGCAAAATGAGCGCCATAAGAAGTGGTCCACATATTTGCAGCAGTTCCATCTCAACATCGTGTATAAGACAAGGAGCACCAACTGCGTGGCTGATTGCCTTAGACGACCTCTAGTTTCTGCACTTACCACAGTGCTACACTCCTGTGGACATGAGACCTCCAGATGGCTCCATCTCTATGAGTGATATCTTGACTTCACCACTACCTACCAGATGTTGGGTACAAACACAATTGTCACTGATTTTCATTTGTAGGATGGGTTGTTGTGCCATCTGGGCCATCTTTTCATTCCATCAAGAAAGTGAGCGAAGATGATTTTGGAAGCTCACTACAGTTGGATGGCATGGTACTTCAATGTAGAAAAGACAGTGAAGTGCTGCAACAACATTTCTATTGGTCGAAACTCTGAGAGGCTGTCAACAAGTATATAAGGTTCTGCATGGCTTGCACCATTGCCAAACCGACTATTAAGAAACAAGTCATGTACACCTCTCTGCCTAATCCCAATAGGCCCTGGGAATCCATCTCGATGGACTACATGTCAAGCCTCCCTTCCACCAAGCATGGAAATGACTTAGTTTTCGTGGTGGTTGATTGATTTTCCAAGATGACGATTCTGGTTGCCTGCAAAAAGAGCATCACAACACAGGCCACTGTTAAGATCTTCTTTGAACGAGTGTGGGTACATTTTGGGATACCACAAACCATCGTCTTTGATCGAGACAACTGGTTCCTTAGCACATTTTGGTCGAGCCTCTGGTCATGGCTGGACACCGATCTCACCAAATCTATGACCTTCCACCCCCAAATAGATGGCCAAACCGAGTTCGTCAACATGAAGATCGTGCATATCTTGCCCATGTACAATTCCAAGCATCCGTGCACATGGGATGAGAGTCTTCCCTATGTTCAACACAATTACAACATATCCATACATAACTCAACCGACCACATCCCCTTTCAGGTGGGCTTGGGATTTCAACCATTGGGTCCCATGGATGTTGCACTACCCCTTGCATCCACACATGCAGAATCATCCCATGTGCAAATCGAAGCCGAAAAGGCCACCCAGTTCATTGAATGAATCCAACACATCCGCTAATAGGTTCATGATATTTTTCAGAAGTCCAATGCCAAGTACAAGCAGTGCCATGATCAACATCGGGTGCCACACAAGTTTTAGGTGGGAGATAAATTTTGGTTGCACCTGCAGAAATAATGGCTTACAAGACCCCATCAAAATCTTCGCCCACTCCGATATGGACCTTACACCATCCCCAAGGTTGTGGGTGACAATGATTTTGAGCTCAACATTCTCCCCTTCCTTGGCTTGCACCCAATGTTTAATGTGGGTGTCCTTCGACCATACTTTCCACAATTATTGGACACCTCAGAGATAACAGAACAATTGACACCGAAAGAGATCAAGCCTGACTGCATGGATCAATCATCCACTGATCATATCGTGGACACACAGGTCAAGGGAACTTGCCAACATAAGCTTCATCCTTATCAGGTTGTCAAAGTGGGTCAGCTCCTGCACCAAGGCAAGTGGCTCACCTGGGGCCAAATTCAACATAAGTTTCCTCATCTGATGGAGGAACTCAATGCAATGGAGACCATTGCTTCATAAGGAGTGAGGATTGATCCAGGTGGATATCGGTGGCCACCTATCTCTTCCAGCTGGCTCACATACAATTTTCATCTTGGCAATTACAATTTTGATCTTGGTAGTTTTTTTCTACCTTTTCGCGCCCTAAACTTTCAGGGCCGTTTTGAGGCCTTGAACAACATTTTTTAGGCTCGCCACAATCACACTTTAAAAACAGTTCGTGTGTGAAGGCATAATGTGTAGTCCTTGGATAGACCTTTCCAATGGGATATCATGCGCCCAAAATGGAGATCGTATGCAAAATGTATGACCCTATGAAGTTGATGTACCTACTACCAACTTACCCAATCGGGGCCCACATGACCTTTGGTGCTTCATTTCCTAGGGTTAGGTTTTTGGATGTCTAGGGTTTTCTATTTACTCTTGATGCTAAAAATGCTTGGAGGCCTCATTGTAATGTTCTCAGGCGAATGTGCGTAGCTGCCGCATCTCTTCTCAGAGATTAGCTACCACCATTCGAGGTCGACTGTTTTCATTCTGTATTTTACAGCTTCAACATATTTATTATTTAATAGAAGTTAAGTTCCACTATATCTCTGTTATTGTTCTCTATAAATCTGTGTTTTATTTCGTTCCGCTCATAAATCTAGATCAATATCCATCCCCACTACTACAATTTACAATTTGCTCAAATCACAATTTTACATTCAACTAACTTTCGACAATATTTTAGATCAGATTAGAGAAAAACCCACCGAAAAGCAAGATGGTTTGAATAATATCCCACGCTATCAAGGAATATCAGAAGCACAATTTGTTTATGTCAAATCAACTTGGAGCTAATTTTGGACATAGACTATCAAAACAAGTTGGGAAACAACACCTTCATTTCAAAATGATATTTGTACCATTATTGATCTTTTTTTTCTCCAGAAGTAGTAGACCTTTTTATTCCATGTCAAATATAGTCATAGTGAGAAAAAAAATAATGTAATTTATGCAACTATTAATGATAACACTCACTTTATTTTTGTTATTTCTTTTTGAAATCTCAAAAAATGGAGGTGGGGCTAAAAATAGTTTTATCATTCTTCTCAAGACAACAATGGAGGTGGGATCAAAATAGTGGAGGAACAATGGATAATAATCTACATTGTATATAAAATAATATAATATTAGCTCATCTTTTACTACTAATAAAAAAATTTGGTGAAGATTCTTTTTAAGTTATGTGTGGTCCTTAGTCCGTGCAGAGAAGGACATGAGCTATAACTATATCATAGATTAAGAGTAAAATGGAGTAATATACAATGGATAGAAGCACAAGGAACTATAACATTAGATGAAGTGTAAAATTAACGTACAAAAGTGCAACTACCCATTTAGTTGGGACAAATTATGATCCAATTCCCATTCATCTTCAATAGGCAAGAAATTTATATAAAAAACTTCTAGACATGAACATTGACACTGAAATGGCACTTCTTTGAAATAAATTTCATCATCTTTTTTCTTTGCTTTTTCAAGATTGTGATTTTAATGATATGGGTGAATTTTGTTCATTACATGCATTTAAACATATTTTAAAGGGGTGAATTTTGGTTATTACATAAATTCATCATACATTACATATTAAAATGAAATATAAATGTAAGTGTGGAAGTAAAATATTTATTTTAATAAATGTATTATTTTTTTAAGTTATGTTTTTAATAAAATATTGAAGGATTATTATTTTATTATGTCATTTAAATTTGTAACAAATTCAAATTCAGAGGAGTCCCTTATTCCACAAACAAAAGGTCTTATATCAATTTGATATCTAGATCAACTATAACTTTAAAAATAAATTATTATTATTATATTATAATAAAAATATTTTCAATATTATATAAATTTATCTTAGGAGAACCCTAAGGCTATTAGTTTTTTGCACTGAATACTGTACTGTTTGCGGGGAACTCTTTCTTCACCTTCACCATGGAGTAGAGCAGGGGTGAATACTACCGTCTTGGAGGAACTAGTCTACAACGAACCCTAAGGCTCCAGTCTACGGTGTAAAGAACTGGTCCACGACAAAACTCTATTGCAATACATCTGGTCTGCGACAAACCCTAAGGTTATTGGTCTACGATGAATATTGTACTGTTTGCAGTGAACTTAAGCTCATTGATTATTGAAGCATCGCTGTATTGAAGCATCACTGAACCACCGTGTAGTTCAAGCTTGTAGAAGGAAATCAATGAGATTCAACATAAAATTATTCCCAATCCTGAAGAAACTGGTCAACGGTAAGCATCATTGTATTGAAGCATCATTAAACCAAGGTGTAATTCAAGCTTGTAGAAGGAAATCAATAAAATTATTTCCAGTCTTGGAGAAACTAGTCTGCAATGAACCCTACGGCTACTGGTCTGCGGTGAACTCTTTCTTCACCATGGAGTAGAGGAGGGGTGAATACTATTGTCTTGGAGAAACTTGTCTGCGACGAACCCTAAGGCTCCATTCTGTGGCAAAAAGAATTGGTCCACGACAAAAATCTATTGTAACACATCTGGTCTGCAGTGAATAAAACTGGTATGCAGTGAAAAGAACTGGTCTGCAGTAAAACTCTATTGTAGTAGATCTGGTCTGCGGTGAATAGCACTGGTCTACGGTGAATAGAATTGATCTGTGTTGAAAAGAATTGCTTTGTGGTGAACCGTCTTGAACTGCAAGAATTTCATTATGCTGGTTTAAGTAGCAGGCCATGTCATTAAACTGAGATTTGGATTGAATAATATAATGCGAGGAATTATCTGTCTCCAGCTCAAGACCTAGTCAGTTTCACAAGTTCCTTTTCCTTATATTGTTTAATTCATTTTCACTCTATTTTCAATATAGCCTTAGTCTAGCTGTTCTACCTTTTCTCTTTTTTCCTGGGATATTTTTTATTTAAATTTCATTGAAATCCTGTGTGAATTTGTTGGATGTGTAGATTTGAGTGGTTAATTCTGTGTAATCCTAGAGTCCCAAGGGTTTTTAGTAGGTTGAATCCATTTCTGGATTCACAAATGTAATTTAAACAACAAAAAGTTGTGATTTCCCAGATTCTGAGGGAAAGGGCAAAACTTAGAACAATTAGACAAAGTTTTTCATTATGAACCCTAGCTAATATTTGTGAATATATAGAATCATTAGATAGAGAGAGAAGCCAAACTTCAAACATAAATAAAAATAATGGGCTAGAAACCTAGTTGCAAAACCAACACTTGTCCATCACTAATTAGTCATTCTTGAGGTAGTACCCCAATTTTTATCCCTGTTATATAATATGTAATAATCATGTAATATTGCATGAATTGTCTTACACAGTGGGAATTAAGCCATGTGGGTTGAGATATAATGATCACATGTTGTAAATATATGAAATACATTGCAAACATTTCTAGTGCACATCTCAAGGCCAAGGCCTGATTAGTGAATGCATCATA
The DNA here is from genome assembly GCA_000966675.3 of Picea glauca. Taxonomy (NCBI): domain Eukaryota; kingdom Viridiplantae; phylum Streptophyta; class Pinopsida; order Pinales; family Pinaceae; genus Picea; species Picea glauca. The sequence continues at coordinate 1,179,832 of JZKD02S1672944.1, read as the reverse complement.
GTCCAAGTGGTGGGATAGGTTTACAATGTGATGGATATGTTCCCCATGATATGCTCATGTATATGTACAAACATGCAAAGAGGAAAAATAAATAATAATATAATGTCCACCAAAATGGTTGCTCGAGGGAGCATTAAGGGACCATGCTTCCATAAGAGGGAGAGATGAAAGGGGGTTGTTGGGTGATTTGACCTTATCCTTTGTCATTTGGAGTAGTGCCCTTTCTTGCCTATGCTTTCTTCCAAGTTGTTCCATCGATCGTTGACTTGTGGGTCTAAGTTTAGTACAAATGTCATAAATGTCATATCCTTGGGTAGAAAGAGGGGTCTCATGCAAAGAAAAAAGGTCTTCCAATGTCTTTTCTAGAAATTATGGGATCATTTGAGGGAAATTCAATGATTATTCTATGTAGATCCTAGGATCAAGGGAGCATGTATCCATTCATGGGTCATGGGAAAACATACTCTATGTCTTTTCTAGAAATTATGGGATCATTTGAGGGAAATTCAATGATTATTCTATGTAGATCCTAGGATCAAGGGAGCATGTAGCCATTCATGGGTCATGGGAAAACATACTCTAGGGGATTCAATGGTCAGAGTGGAAAGGGACCCATTCATAGGCATGGAGTAGAGACAAGCTCTTGTGTTGTGGGGATGTTACTCCTTGTTTTCCATGGCTATCATGCCTGTTGTGGTAGGAGTTTCCAATGTCTTTTATGGTTGGTAAGAACCCATAGAAGATTGGTAAGTTTTCTATTGAATGGTGGAAGAGAATGACATGGTTGGAGAGAAATACCTTGTCTGAGATATCCATAGTAGTTGAGTCAAAACCCTTCATACTTGCAACCCTATGATTTCTATTCATTGATTATTAGAGGCCAAATGTATTATGTTCTAGGTTATTATTAGAAGGTAGACAACATATTGGACTCTTTCTACACACACTAAAGAGCACTGGAAGGGAAGGGAACTCTAAGGTACTATTGAACAAAGAAGGAGTGGGTCTTCCTTGTGTTGTGTGGGGCAGTGGAAGAGAGTTCCATGGCTAGTTTGATGACTAGATGAGGGACTAAAGAGCTCTGTAGAGATGTATTGTCATGAGAGTAATGTGTTGGGTTGAGCAATTTTAGATCCCCTTAAGAGGTTCATTTGCCCTAGTGGTATCATGGTCTGGCTTGGGGATGGAATCCATATCTAATTCCTATGGCAAGGTGGAAAATCATCCATCCTTAAATAGTCGGTGGATATGGATTCATTGTAGATAAGTATTCTTGGTTGTCTTTCTTATGGAATGATTTTTGTTGTGTTATGCATTGATTTGAAGGAGAAGTCATTGAGCTAAGCATAAGCATTTTTATTTCCATTGTTATCTTATAGTTTCACATGAATATTGTAATTCATTGTTGTTAAAGGTTTAATTGGGCCTCATAGTTGTTAAGAGGCTATGTAAATCCACCTAAGGACGTTACTGAGTGACCATAGAGAAATATGGTGGTGGTTTTGTGTACCCCACATAGTCAATAGCAATACAAAGGGTATTAGATATGTGATAGATTGGTACCAAAACCACATTACAACATTGGCCTGTATTTGAAAAAAAAAGAGAGTATTTAGAGCTTTTGGCTTCAATGCTGGAGCTATTAGGGCTTCTAGTTACAACAATGAGCTAGAAGTATTGGATTTAACTATATATAAAGAACTTACAATTTTCATGCCAAGTGTTTTGACAAAAAGTTTATGTGGAAATTGGGAAAAATGCAATCTACAGGATATATGTTTGATAAAAATACTCGATGAATAGTTTGGGGAAAATGCTTTTGAATCCTAAAATTGTTGGATTAATGGCTTCAATCCTTAATTTAGCTTTCTGGTAGAGCATTTGTGTAGGTTATGGATGTGTGTTTCATGTAATTCTACATATATAGAATTAGGTTCTATGAAAAAATGAGCAAACTAGGAAAATTGGTAAAATGCACAATTGGATTGTGACGAGAAGTTCAAATTGTCAGTTATAAGGTTGAAATTCTGGTAAAATGCACAATAGGATTGTGACGAGAAGTTCAAATTGTCAGTTATAAGGTTGAAATTCAGCCTAAAGGGTACCCGATTGGATTGGTAGGTAGTTAATTTTTCACCTATAATCCGTGGAAATCAACTTGTAATGGACGCAACCAAAGGCCGAGCATCAATTTAGATGATTTAGGGCTTAACTCTTAAAGAAACGGTGACATGATTGAGTCATATAATGATGAGGGATTAATCTTCTAAGGAAAATCCATAAGAAGCAGTTATGAAATGACCTTGGGGTTAATGAGTGAATCTTGTAAGCCATCAAGATAGAATCAATGACAGGTTGGGCCAAGGTAATAGTGGAATCCATGAGGTGGGGTAAAAATTTAAGTATATGTGGAAGAGCGATTTTGAGTCAGTATTGCAGAGTCCTGAAGAGTGGTATAAAAAATTAGTGTATGGGTCCTCACGGTGGATGAGGAAACAATGCATGGCCTAGTGGATTTAAATTATGGAGGGTGTAAGGCATTCTAAAGATTAGGCACTTTATCATTTGCAATTGATCTACACCATAGATTTAGATTTCTGCATGAAACATAAGGTAGTTTAAGAAAAGGGTGGTAAGTTGATTGTGGAGCCCCAATAGGTCGTTTTGGAAATTGATAATTTGACCAACACAATTACCGATACCAAGGAAGGGATACAAATCTCGTCTGTTTCAAATTGTAGAGGGTGTTAGGCTTGTGAAAGACTTGTGGGTTGAGTCTCCACAATTGATAAATGAGCACCATGTGTCTTGACGGAACGTCAAGATAGGAGATCAGGGAATTAATGTGTTGAAAATTCTAATCTCAGTTTGTTATGTTATGGTCATATAGTTAGAGGCCAGTTGTGCAATGTGTACTATATATATATTATTGTGTACATATTGATGTATGAAAAATACAGAGTGAACCTTTTTCCTCAGTTTTTATGTTCTCTATATTTTATTGATGTTCTTGATAGTTTAACAATGATATTAGAACAAATTTCGGATCTTAATTCCTGTGGGATTGTGATGACCGAATGTGAGATTGGATGAAGAGTGTAGATATGAAAAAGACAAGTAGATGAGGCTCTCTATATAAGTAAATTTGTTGTAATGGTAATTGCAGTTGCAGAAGAAGAATATTGAATCATGGAGTTTCTTTCTTAACGATATGTTACAGGATGAGGAGAGATCAACAATTATTAGGTTATTTTTATTGTGATTATTGTTATTATTATTTGCTATATTGAATTGGTAGCAACAACTGCATTATCATAATTATGAAGGATCCGGTTGATCAGAAGTTTGAAATTGGAAATTTGTGTATGTGGGACGATTGCTTGAAATAAATACAATTTTCAGAAAATGGATTTCAATCAACGTATATATGTAGATGGGTTTTCTTTCCCAAAGGCCATTCTTTGTGTATTGATTTTAATGCGTTAGTTTATGGAGTTCTAATTATGCACAGATCACATGAGCGATGTTAGA
>JZKD02S1672944.1:1141007-1166658 GCA_000966675.3 Picea glauca | reverse complement strand
CATACAAATAGATGTCCCTCAAGCAAGCCAAGAAGGATAATAAATTATCACCAAAGTACTATGTCCCTTATAAGGTGTTTCAAAAGATTGGTACTATGGCATACAAATTGGAGTTTCCTGCATCTTCACGAGTACACCCAGTTTTCCATGTTTCATGCTTAATGAAGGTTATAGGCAATAAGATCCCAGTTCAAACTATATTTCCAGAACTTAACGAGGAAGGAAAAATCATATTGGAGACTGAAGCCATCACTGACACAAGAATTTGCTAGCTAAGGAATAGATCCATTTCAGAGTATCTCATTAAATGGACAAAACTACCGGCTGAAGATTCCACTTGGGAAGATGAGTCTTTTATACAGAAGCATCCAGAGTTACTCAAGCATTGCGGAGAACACTTGTCTCAAGGGTAGGGGCATGTTAATCCCTAATATTGGCTCATTACCCCTTAATTGGGGAATATTATATTAGTGATGTTATTTTATTTATGTCGACTTTAGGCCATTAGTTGTAATTATACCTCTTAGTCTCTTATATATACCAAGGAGACATTTTCATTTTGAATCATCTTGTACTTGAAAATTTAAGTGGGGTAAAGGGAGGTTGCCCCCGGAAGAGGCTTATTATATGAAATTATCTCTTTTTCAAGGCGTTGAGTACTTTTTCTAAGGATTTTCTATGCTATATTGATATTTGGTTCTTAACACATACACCTCCATAAAAGTGACTTTTTTGCTTGTTTTTTAGCCTTTTGTAAGCCATGTTTTGGCTTGTTTGCTGGTCTTTTTTGGGGAGTTTGGTCCAAGAAATTTTTGTAGCATATAGGAGGTTGGTAAGGCTTTAAATTTTAATGGAAGTTTTTTTTGATGCACAGTTGTGTCCCTTTTATCCCTTGGATTGCATCACTATAAGACTAGCCTTGTTCTCAGGATCTTGGTTTTGTGGGTGTTGTTGTGGTCATGTTTGAAACTTCAGTTTGTATTTGAGTTAGATTCTTTTATTTTGTGCTTTCCTTGTATTTTTTAGGCATAAAACCACACAATTTTTTCTTTATTTTAGAATATTTTTTTAGTTTTTGCTTTGGTAGAAAGAAGAAGAAAATGAAAAAAAACCTAGTTTGTTGCTAGTTAGGTTTATTTCTTTTTGTTGCATTGTTTTGCTTCATTTTTGAAGAAAAGAAGAAGATATTAGCATATGATTTTGTTTTCTTCTCATCTTGAAAGTAGTTCAAAGGAAAAATAACAAAGAACATCCTTGTTTTTGTTTCTTTTTCTTTTCTCAAAAGGTTGCATTGTGCATTTTTCATAAGAAAGAGAAAATATTGCATTTCAGGGTTTGAAAGATTGTTCATGCATTTTTATTTTTTGAAACCCTTTTTCATTGAAGAATTAGTGTAAATTTTTCTTTACTGATGTTCTTGTAAGTTTAATTTTTTCAAGAGTCTCAAACAACATCAGTTTCACTTTCGCATCCTTTGAGTAAAAAACAACCCCTAAAATGGACACTAAACTTAAAATTGATTAGACTTTGTTTCTAGGGTTCATTAACAAGTTTAGGGTCAAGGGCTTGGATTAGGATTGGAGAGATAACTCTCCAAGGATGGTAAAAAAACATAGGAGTTTGAGACATGGAGAGTCAAAATGCAATTTTTTTATAAGTATAGCCGGGTGCCTCCTCTAACACATGAGTTAAACATGAGGCCACGTAAGGAAGAGTTGAGGAGATAACCCCTCTGAGGTTTGACCGAGCATTGTGGAGAGATATTATTTTTTGGATTTCGATAGTACCCATACATCCTTGAGAGGCTGTACTTTTGGAGCTTTGGGATTTTTTACCCTTCCCATATGTTCGATCCTGACTATCAAATGTACTCCCTAGACGTTGACTACGAGTTGGTATGCTTAGTTTCTTTTCCTAGGTATATAAGAGGTGACTGTGGGGAGTTTCCTATGGCACTTGAGGTATAATTCATGTCATTGTATCAGTACCCCTAGAGGGTGCCTCACAAAGAAAGGGTTACTTGCACCGGGTAGGGATAGTAAGTGGAGGTCGACTAACTACTCCTCACTCCTTCGTTCATTGGTCTTGGGACTTGATCAGCCCATGCCAATTTCTAGAAGGTACCTTTACAATTTTTCATTGCTTTGGACTTAGGACCTTATCCACTTGGGTAGGAGTTTTGGAGAAGTTGTTTGTTTGTGATGTTTCTCTTAGGAATTGTTAATGGAGTGCTACTTTGTATAGTTGGCCTTAGGTTGTGTTTGTATCATTTATTTTGGATCATTGATTCAAGGTGGTCAACCAACTTCTCTGCTGGTCAGGAAGGACCCCTGGTATTTCTCTTGAAAGCGCAGAGCCACATCCTAGAAGGCATGGATTTTTATACCAGCGGTTCGCCATAGTCAATGTGTGAGATTTTTTTGGACATGAACAATCCCGCAAGGGATGGACCTATGCATAAGGATGTTATGGCCAAATTTCTTGGAGATACCAACCAGGGGACCCATTCCCAAGGGGATTCTTGTTTTTTTTCCATTCTTTGGAAATGTTGGTGCCCCCTTGATAGCCACTTTGAACATTCCTAGTGTTAGCGATATTTCTTTTAAGGGGGTTAGAATGCAAAAGAATGGGTTGAAAACCCACTTATCCTAAGTTTGGAACGCAAGCGCGCCTATGGTAAATGGAAAGCGGATATGGACGACAGAAATCAAAGCGCCCGGATCAACGGTGCATGGGTGATTCCGGACCCCCCCGCCTTTCTACCTATAAGAGGAGGGGGGGGGGGGCGGGAATCCAGGGCCAATCTCTTTAATGGCTGAGATTGAAACACTCGGATCAATGGCACGCGAGGCGATTCCAGACCCCCCCCGTATTTCTACCTTTAGGCAGAGAGGGGGGGTCCGGAATCGGGCACGCATCTTCCCAATGGCTGAGATCAACGCGCCCGGATCAATGACGCTCAGAGGATCTCATCCTTCTCAACTTCTCTGTTCTTAACCAGTGTGAGCCCCCTTCCCCGTCATGTAATCTTTTGTGCCATCTGCTCTCTTCCTGGCTGTGCGATGAGGCTCGCACCCTTTAACCCCTTCCTCATCCTCCGACATCTGTCCATCTCCCCCCTCCTGGTCCACGTGGTCGTTATCCCATCTCCTCATCCACTCATCGACTGCCATGTGTCCTACTCTTTCCGTGTCAGTCTCTCGATAAAAGCAAGCCCATCATATCTCGTCTCCTACCCCTTCTGCCTGTTGTCCTCCACCATGTGTTTTCCTCTGTCATCCCTCTCACACCTCATCACTTTATACCACACCCACCTGATGTTGGCGCCACCACTCCTATTATGCGCCCTATCCTTCACGCTAGCCAGCACGCCTTCTCATCGGGCCGTTCAACTAATCCAGGTGGCAGCACGAAGGGCCGTCCACGTCCCTGAGGTGCCGAGTTGGCCAGACCATCCTCAATCCCAAGGAAGAAGTTATTGAAGCGGTTGGTGGTGGTTAGACATCGTCTCCGTCATAATGGGAAAGTCCGGCGACGAATTAAAGGCACGTCGATTCACCCCACGGAGCTGTCAGAAGTCCGATTACGTCTGCCGTTGGTGCACGATTATTCAAATATTGCAGGCACAAATTGTCAGAAGACATGCAGACGCAATGTGTTTAATGCAACATCTTGGTTTTTTTGTTGTTGTTGTTTTGAGTATATGTAGGCGTTTTCGCCATTTTGGTATCTATCGATGGTAGAGCGAAGCTCTCGACTGTAAAGTTTTAACAACCATTCTAGTTTCTTGGTTATGCATCAGTGTTTGAGACTTCTTGTTTTATGACAAACAATTTTTCTTTTCCATCTATGTTTCATCTCATGCCAGAGGGTTCATGATTGAATGCTTCGTATGAATTAGCACAGTTATGTTATGATAAATGATTTATTGTTGCATTGCTAGTTTCTCTGGTTTCCTGCATTTGGGTGCAAGAAGATCTTGCCTGCGGATGCCTTCTCTCACAATATGTTAGAAACCTGTTGTCTATAACAGTCTCCTGCATTCTTCTCATACAAGTCTTCCCCCTACTCACCCTTATTACAACTCACTGTTTGAAGTTTATCGAGACCTCACTCGTCCATGCATACTTAGCCTAGTTTCAGAGTTGAAATGATGTTGTCCTAAGCTTACCTCCATTTGATCACCCCTTTATAAACAAATCGTGACATTAAACTGATGGGTGTCGGGCTTTGCTCCTGCAAGCAATCCAGGAGTGACTTCTGACGCTAACATTTTCTGGTGCCGTTGCCGAGGATGAAGTTGAATATTTTCCCTGGGATTGAACGACAATGATCAACTGATTCTGAAGGTGCATCAGAAATCAGAACTTGAAGATTGCTACTGTGCACCTGGCGACTCCATTGTGACGAATCCACTGGGAGGATCCTGCTCTATCAACTGTGGCTTTCAGAGGTAGACACACGCGGTCTCATCTACACTTGCCTTTAGCTACACCAGAAGCTGACCCCGAGGCGGTGCGCAGAAAGGGAAAGAGCTCTGAAAAAGAAGTTTCCATCACTGAAACAGGTAATCCACCATCCCCTTCTGTGAGAACTCCTTTTTCACCTCCTCAGTTTCTTAATAGACCTCCCTCAGAGGTTTCTCGTTTCTTGAATTTTGGGAGTGTTCCTGTTGAGTTTTCCCCTCCTGGTCTGGGATTGGAGGGAGAAATCCTTGTCACTCCCCTCTCCTCTGAAGATGTTCCTTGGCGTAGACCCGGAACTACAAAAGATTTCCCCACTCTTGCACAAAGAGGAGCACCTGTTGACTTGAGCTCATTGGCCTTCTCCCTGAACCCTCTCTTGTTTCCCACTCCACTTCGAGACTCATTCCCAGTATCCCCTTCACAAACTCCTTCTCCTCCAAGTTCTCCTCCACCCAATATTACTATGGCTGGTGCTAATCCCCCTCCTAATAGAATGGATGCCATAGTCACTGCTAGATATTCTCCTTTAATCCTACCCCATCCTATGAATCCTCTCCCTGCTGGAGATTACTTGAAGTACATGCCCAAGTTCACCGGGGAAGGAGACATAACTGCAGAGGAGCACCTGGTTTCTTTCTACAACTATGCAGACAACCTGAACATTGAAAATGAAGATGTCTGGATGAGAGTTTTCATCCAGAGCTTGGATGGCGAGGTTAGGAAATGGTTTAGAGGACTGGCCCCCGGATCTATTGCTGGAATTGAAGCTCTGGATAGTGTTTTCCTGAGGTAGTGGGGAGACAGGAAGGATTATATGTATTACATGAAAGAGTTTGGGGCTCTGAAGAAAATGGATGGAGAGTCTGTCTCTGACTTCTCCAAAAGATTCAATAAAATGTATAACAAGATTCCTACAGAGATAAAACCTTCAGAAGCCTCTGCCCAAATTTCCTATGCTGGTGCATTTGACCCTGATTTCTGTCTTTTATTAAGATAAAGAAGAGCCACCTCTTTAGCTCAAATGAAAGATGCATCTATAGAAGTGGAATCCAACATATTAGCAGCTGACAAAATGAGGAACAAGGCCGACGCAGATAGAAGAAAGGGAAAATCGGAAGCCTCGATTTCCGGCCCATCACTGCCCCACCCTCAAGTGGATGAACTGACCCAGATGATGAAGCTTCTGTTTGAAGAGATGGAGAGACTGAAGGTGGAAAGGAAGAAACTGAAAAAGGGCCCTCTGAGCATCGAGAACAAAGGGGGTTTCAGAAGGCCAAATTATATTTCTCCCCCAACTATGCACAAAGAGAAGGGAAGAGACAGGGACGGCCAAAGAATTCAGGCTCCCTTTCAGAACCATTTGGTGACTGACGAGGAAGAAAGATAAACAGATGAGCTTGAGCCTAAAATCCACTATTTAGAAGTCACTCCTCCTTTCCCTCATCTGACTCAATCAGCATACGGGGAATCTCTCATGAGCGGTCAGCTAAATGAATTGAGCAAAGGAGACAACGCTAGTGGTGGCCGAGGCAGGTATAACCTGAGGTATGACAAAAAGACAACAACACCTGATGTCCCTGAGCAGTCCACTAGAACAGAGAAATTTGCTAATGAAGTAGCAGACGCTCATAGAGGTAAGAAGGCTCAACCCCTCTCTCCCATTGTCCACAATCATGTTCCTGAAATAAGAGAAATTCCAAAGCTTACATCTTCCTTTAATTTCAAGCATGAGATTCAAAAGATCAGAATCCCTGTGCCCCTCACCGAGCTAATCAAACATGAAGAATTCAAAAAATGCTTCTCTGAGATTTTAAACTCTGAAGCCTCATGCCCTCCCACAGACTCCATAAACCTCCAAGATGAAAGGCCAGTAGTTGTCCTAGGCTCCATGGTAGAAGACAAAGATGATTCATCCCCTCCCTTCTACACCTCCCTGAACATACATGACAAAGTGCTGCACAACTGCTTGATGGATTTAGGGGCTTCTCACAACCTCATGCCCAAAACTGTCATGGAAGAATTAGGATTGGAAGTCACTCGAGCCTATCATGACCTCTATTCTTTTGACTCCAGAAGAGTTCAGTGTTTGGGAGTCATCAAGGACCTGGTAGTTTCTTTGTTTCAGCTGCCCATGAAGAGTATGGTCATGGATATTGTGGTAGCTTATGTTCCCCCCAAGTTTGGCATGATGTTGTCAAGGTCTTGGATTAAGAGACTTGGAGGGATGTTACAGATGGATCTCACATATGCCACCATTCTAGTCTTTGGAGGAGAACATAGGAGATTGTACAAAGAATCCCAGCTAGCTTACATAGTCAGTGACGAAGCGAACCCCACTAATCACCCCATCTTTCCACTTGACACTGACTTAGGGTCTAGTTTTTTACAGGTCACTGAGACTCCTGAGGCCCCTTTGCAGATCATAAAGAATCCCATTCTCAATCAGGAGATGCCTCCTCCAACCACCTCTGTTTGGAAGATGTTCTTTGATGGAGCTTCTTCCAGTATGGGTGCAGGTGCCGGGGTAGTACTCGTGTCCCCTCATCAAGAGACCATACCCCTGTCATACAAGCTGGAATTCGAAGTCACCAACAACGTGGCAGAGTATGAAGCTCTGGTTCTGGGTATAAGGGATGCACATGATATGGGAATAAGGGAGATGGCTGTGTTTGGAGATGCATAATTGATTGTCCAGTAGGTCAAAAACGTTTATCAGGCCAAGAATCATCGACTCAAGAATTACAGGAACGAGGTATGGGACCTAGTTGATAATTTCTTCTTGGCTTTTAACATCTATTTCAATCCAAGGGAAGGAAATGCTCCAACCGACTTTTTAGCTTTCACAGCTATTTTGCTCGAAGTTCTTGCGCTGCCCACTATCAGATCCGATGTTGAAATAAAATACAGACCCTCTGTAGCGGACAATGTCAAGCATTGGAAGGTATTTGAAGATGATTTAGAAATCGAAAAATTCCTCCAATCTGTTGATGAGTTTTCTACATTGCACATTGACGAAGACCCTGACGTGGAAGGGGACCCCCACCCTGAGGTGTTTTTAAATAAAATCGCTAATCATCAGATTATTCAACTACTGAGCAATCACATTCCTAAAGGACTAATCCCATTAGAAAGGTTGTTCGATGGGAATGATGTGGCAATAAAGGGTAGAGTTTCAGGTGATGATGCTGACATGGCTGAATGCAACATAGGCACACCAAAGGAGCCTAAGCTTGTCAAGCTGTCAAAGAGTTTGACCAAGGAGCAGAGGGCTGAATATACTGAGTTTCTGAAGGAGTTTGCTGATGTGTTTGCATGGACCTACGAAGATCTCAAAACGTATGACACATCAGTCATTGAGCACAAGATCCCACTGAAAGAAGAGGCTAATCCATTCAAGCAGAAGCTGAGACAGATAAATCCCATGCTGCTACCTGTCATGGAGAGAGAAGTGAAGAAGCTGTTAGATGCCCAAATCATTGTCCCCTTGAGATATTCTGAGTGGGTAGCCAATTTGGTCCAGGTAAGAAAGAAAAGTGGGGAAATCAGACTCTGTGTCGATTTCAAGAACCTAAACAGGAGCTCAAGGAAAGACAATTATCCCTTGCCCAACATGGAACACATACTGCAGAAGGTCACCGGTGCTTCCAGAATATCCATGATTGATGGTTTCTATGGATACAATCAGATATCATTCATGCCTGAGGACCGAGAAAAAACAACCTTCACCACTCCTTGGGGCACATTCATGTATGCCAAAATGCCTTTTGGGTTGATGAATGTAGGAGCCACGTTTCAGCGAGCCATGGACATAGCCTTCATCGGGGAAAAAGATAAGTTTGTGGTGATTTACTTGGATGACATAACAGTCTTCTCCAAGACTGATAAAGAGCACCGCTGCCACTTGAAGAAGGTTTTCCTGAAGTGTCGAAGGTATGGCCTATCTTTAAACCCCAAGAAATCATTGTTTTCTATGCAGGAGGGAAAGATATTAGGCCATATAGTATCAGCAAAGGGGGTGAGAATTGATCCTGGTAGGGTAGAAGCACTTCAGACCCTGTCACTTCCCAGATCTAAGAAGGAAGTGCAGGCCTTTTTGGGGAAGATAAATTTTCTGAGGAGATTTGTTTCAAATTTTGTTGAGTTGGTGAAACACATCACAACCGTGCTCAGAAAGGGAAATGAAGTAAAATGGACCTCTGAACCTAGAAAATCTTTTGCCCAAATAAAGAAGGCGTTGACTGAAGCACCTGTGCTAATCAGTCCCGATTATTCCAAAGATTTTCTGATATTTTCTTTTTCTTCCTGTGATACAGTAGCGACAGTTTTGTTGCAGAAAAATGATCAAGGGAAAGAACAACCTATTTCTTTCTATAGCAAGGTGTTGAGAGATGTAGAACTCCGGTACGAGATCATGGAGAAGCAGGCCTATGCCCTGGTGAAGGCTCTTAAAGCTTTCAGAGTCTATGTATTACACTCAAAAATCACAACATATGTCCCTTCAACCTCTGTGAACGACATTCTTATACAACCTGACATAGACAGGGGGAGAGGTAAATGGATCACCAAGATCCTAGAATTTGATCTGGAGATTAAGCCCACCAAGTAGATAAAGGGGTAGGGTCTGGCCAAGTTGTTGGCTGAATCCAACTTCAAGGCCTTGGGAATTAACTTCATCAATGAGCAAGATGAACCATCCAACAAGCATTTCCAGGGTTCCCTATCACTAGCATCATGCCCCTGGTACAAGGATATCGTGTACTTTCTGCAAGAATTAAAGCCCTCTGATGGATTGGGAAAAAGTAAGGCCAGGGCCTTAAAGCTCAAAGCGATCAGGTATTTCCTCATTGACCAAGCCTTGTATTGGAAAGACCCTCTGGGGGTATTACTAAGGTGTCTAGACCCGCAACAAGCCCATAAGGTTATGTTCGATTTCCATAGAGGTCTCTGTGGAGGTCATCATTTTTGGAAGACCAGAACTCACAAGATCCTGCGAGCTGGGTATTACTGGCCCACCTTATTTCCTAATGTCTGCAAAGAAATCATAGCCTGCATCAAATTCCAGAAGTTCTCAGGAAAGCAGCAACTCAAATCTTTGCCATTAAATCCTATAGTAGTTTCAACACCCTTTCAATAGTGGGGGTTGGACTTTATCAGAGAAATTCATCCTCCCTCCAGTGGCCAGCACATATGGATTCTGACTGCAACCGACTATTTCACCAAATGGATAGAAGTTGTCCCTACCATAAGAACTTCTCACAAAGTGATTATCAGCTTCCTGGAAGATATCATAGCTAGGTTTGGCTGCCCTAGCAAAATTGTCACTGACAATGCCTCCCCATTTCGGTTTGAGCCTCTGGTCAAGTTCTGTGAACAGTTCGAGATTTCACTGCTCCACTCTACTCCCTATTATCCTCAAGGAAACGGACTGGCAGAGTCCTCCAATAAAAGTTTGATCAAGCTTATTAAGAAGATACTGGAGGACAATAAAAGGGCCTGGGACTCAAAGCTCAAATTTTCTCTCTGGGCTGATTGGGTGACAACCAAGAAATCCCTGGGCATCTCTCCTTTCCAACTTGTTTATGGAATGGAGGCCGTTTTCCCCACTCAGCTCGCCTTATCTGTGGAAAATTTCCTCCAGGACTTTGAAGGAGAACCTAACCATGTGATCAGGAGGATTCATCATATGGTGGAAGTGCAACAGATCAGAGGACAGGTCATGAATAGGGCCTACAATCATCAATAGAAGATCAAGCAGGCTTTTGACAGGAAGAGCAAAAAGAAAGAGTTCGAGCAGGGTGATCTGGTGCTCAAATGGGATGCACCCAGACAGGAAAAGGGAAAACACAGTAAATTTGATGCCCTCTGGTTCGGGCCTTTCAAGATCCTTGAAGTATTTTCAAACAACACTTACAGGTTGCAGGATCTGGAAGGAAAAGAAGTTTTCAATGGCCCAGTAAATGGGCATTTCTTAAAAAAATGTTTTCTATGAGCCACAATCATCTTTTTGTTTTGTTTTGTTTTGTAAATATTGTTTTTGTTTTTGTTTTCGGCCTAATAAATGACTCCATAGCCCAACAACAAAGGAACTAAATCTACAAAAGAGTTCTTAGAGCATCACAGGGACGACTCTATCACCCATGGAGCAAAATGAGACGATATTTCTTGTAAGGGGGTTAGAATGCAAAAGAATGGGTTAAAAACCCACTTATCCTAAGTTTGGAATGCAAGTGCATCTGTGGTAAATGGCAAGCGGATCTGGATGAAAGAAATCAAAGCGCCCGGATCAACGGTGCACGGGCGATTCCGGACCCCCCCTGCCTTTCTACCTTTAAGCGGAGGGGGGGGGTCCAGAATCCAGGGCCAATCTCTTTGACGGTTGAGATTGAAATACCCGGATCAACGACACACAAGGTGATTCCAGACCCCCCCCTCCTTTCTACCTTTAGGCGGAGGGGGGGGGGGTCCGGAATCGAGCACACATATTCCCGACAACTGAGATCAACGCACCCAGATCAACGACGCTCAGAGGATCTCATCCTTCTCAGCTGCTCTGTTCTTAACCAGTGTGAGCCCCCTTCCCCGTTATGTAATATTCTGTGCCATCTGCTCTCTTCCTGGCCGTGCGATGAGGCTCGTGCCCTTTAACCCCTTCCTCATCCTATCTGTCCATCTCCCCCCTCCTGGTTTGCGTGGTCCTTCTCCCATCTCATCATCCACTCATCGACTTCCATGTGTCCTGCTCTTTCCACGTCAGTCTCTTGATAAAAGCAATCCCATCATATCTCGTCTCCTACCCCTTCCACCTTTTGTCCTCCACCATGTGTTTTCCTTCGTCATCCCTCTCACACCTCGTCACTTTATACCACTCCCACTTGATGTTGGCACCACCACTCCTATTATGCACCCTATCCTTCGCACTGGCAAGCACGCCTTCTCATCGGGCCATTCAGCTAATCCAGGTGGCAACACGAAGGGCCGTCCACGTCCCCGAGGTGCCGAGTTGGCCAGACCATCCTCAATCCCAAGGAAGCATTTATTGAAGCGGTTGGTGGTGGTTAGACATCGTCTCTGTCATAATGGGAAAGTCAGACAATGAATTAAAGGCACGTCGATTCACCCCACAGAGCTATCAGAAGTCCGATTGCATCCGCCGTTGGTGCATGATTATTGAAAGATTGCAGGCACAGATTGTCAGAAGCCATGCAGACGCAATGTGTTTAATGCAACGTCTTGGTTTTGTTGCTGTTGTTGTTTTGAGTATATGTAGGCATTTTCGCCATTTTGGTATCTATCGATGGTAGAGCAAATCTCCCGACTGTAAAGTTTTAACAACCATTCTGGTTTCCTGGTTATGCATCAGTGTTTGAGACTTCTTGTTTTATGACAAACAATTTTCCTTTTCCATCTATGTTTCATCTCATGCCAGAGGGTTCATGATCGAATGCTTCGTATGAATTAGCACAATTATGTTATGATAAATGATTTATTGTTGCATTGTTGTTTTCTCTGGTTTCCTGCATTTGGGTGCAAGAAGATCTTGCCTCCGGATGCCTTCTCTCACAGTCTGTTAGAAACCTATTGTCTATAACAGTCTCTTGCACTCTGTTCATACAAGTCTTCCCCCTACTCACCCTTATTACAACTCATTGTTTGAAGTTTATCAAGACCTCACTTGTCCATGCATACTTAGCCTAGTTTCAGAGTTGAAATGATGTTGTCCTGAGCTTACCTCCATTTGATCACCCCTTTATAAACAAATTGTGACATTAAACTGATGGTTGTCGGGCTCTGCTCCTGCAAGCAATACAGGAGTGACTTCTGACGCCAACACCTGGGTTGAATGTTGGATTACCGGTTTGGTTGTGGACCACTCCAAATGTCTTGAATGCTCTTGATGCTCCTCAGATAAGCACCTTATGTCATGGGATCAAATGGATGTTGATCCTTCACCTTATTCATCTGTGAAGTCTACTCGTCTTGGTCCTCCGTCTTCTAGTTAAAGTCTAGTTACTAGCAACCAGAAGTATAAAAGGAATAGGAATAAGAAGAGTAAGAAGAAGAAGTCACCAACCTATGCAAGTCATGTCGAATACCTGCCACCAACCACTGCTAGTCATGTTGGGGGCACAAGTCCAATCACTGCAAGTCATACTAGTTTCAAGTCACCAGTCTCTTCTAGTCATGTTGGGGGAAAACAACTAGCCTATGTGAGTTATGCTGGGAGAAAGATCCCAATACCTGCACGTCATACTGGAGTTCAAAAACCAACCTCTGTTAGTCATGCTAGTAGTGTGAAACCAACCTATGCTAGTCATGTTGGAGCTATGTCAACAACCTTTGTGATTCATTTTGAATACAAGTAATTAGCCTCTGCGATTCATGTTGGGAGTGCATGTAAAGTCACTATGAGTCATACTAGAATCAAGTCACCAACCTATGTGAGTCACGTTGGAGACTTGCGCTTGGACTCTACTAGTCATGCTAGGGGCAACCAACTAGCCACTGCAAGTCATGCTAGGGGAAATAAACTAGACGATGCAAGTCATGTTGGGGGCATTGATATTATTGAAAATCCTAGATGAATAGGATGTAAGACCAAGTTCCATTGTAATATTTGCAAGGGATATCACCTTACTCATTTGTTCCCTGCTATTTCTATGGTACAAAGAGCATGGTCCCTATATGAAGTCCCTTCTAGTTATATGTCATCTTCAATTTCCTTGCAAACTATTCAACCATTAGGTGAGGAAGTGGTTAGCCCGATGCAATCTTTGACTGATCCCACTCTTATTTTGGAGGGTGATGCATCTCTTGACCATGTTATCTCATAGCCTATTCAAATAGCGGTTGAGGAAATGGTCACACCGATGCAATATTCAACCGATCCCACTCTTCTCTTAGAGAGTGACGATTATACCAAAGCGATTGAGCCAATGTAATTTTTGGCGGATCCCACTCTTCATTTGGGGAGTGATGCATCTTTCAACTATGTATTTAGCATTTCTAGTTCAGTATCTTATGAACAAGGGGGCATTCCACTCTCTTCGAGTATGATCCTTCCAAGTCCTACGACAGTTTCCTTTTATTGGAATGATATTGTTGAGCCTTTCCTTCCTTCTTTTGCACCTTTATAGATAGTAGTTAAAGTTAATTCAAAAAGTATTTTCCGTTGTATTATAGATGAAGGATCCTTCGCAATTATTTTATCCTCCTCAACATGGAAATATTTGTATTCTCCTAAGATTGTGTCATCTACCAACGACGTCCTAGATTTCAATAGAATACCTAGTGAATGTTTGGTTATTCTTCCTCAGTTTCCTATCACTTTAGATGTGAAGAATGTCCTAGTCGATATGTTAGTGGTTCTAGGCCCTTTAGATTTCAATATGGTTCTTGGGCATGATTATGTAAATGCTATGAATGTTGTGGTGTCTACGCTCTTTTGTGTGATGCATTTCCCTCACAACGGAAGCATTGTCACTATTGAATAGATTTCATCTGATAATCACCATTCTAGTTCAACTTTAGCTCAAGTTTATCCTTTGTACATTTCTAGTCTCCGAGTATACTCTTTTCCACCATCGTTGAATTATGTGGCATCTTATCCTCAATATTCAATGGTTTCTAAGAAGGATCCTTTAAAATTATGTTCTCCTTCTCGAGACAAGGTCTCAAAAACTGATAAAGTGTTGTATCCAATGGGGGCACATGATCCTTTCCTTTCCCCTTTTGTCCCGAGTAATCTGGAATTTCCTCTTGAGTCTAATATTACTATTTGTGAGACCTTGATCCCTAGTATGTGCGTGTTGTTGAGTCCTGATTTCTTGGATGTTGAATTTCCTTCGGTTGAGGATATCCTTGAAGATACGATCATGGATTTTCAACCTCTTTCTGAATTGAAAGCTTTATAGGTTGGTTATCGAAGAAACCCTTGGCTTGAGCCTAAAAATGGGATTTTCTTAGATAACTACTATGCATAAGCTGCAAGGTTGTGCGATGCTTTGTACATATTGTAATTTTAGGGTTTCTTGATTTCAAGTTTTGTATTCCATAGGACTTTTTATTATCGTAGGTTTCTATATTTGACTTATTAAATTATGGGTGAGTGTTATTGGTCTTATATACAAGACTTTGGAAATGGTTTTTCTTTGGTTCCTTTTTCCCATGTCGATCCATTTTAACAGGTAATGATCTCGAAACTAGCATATAGGTTAGATTTTCCCCTTCATGCATTTTTTCATTATCCATTTCCTGTTTCATTTTTCCTTAAGATTGACCCCACTGAGTGGTGGCACAAAACCTTCTTTGTTGTTTATAAGTGTTATAATTCATGTGGTAGAGCCTACCACTCATCGGTTCCCTAGTTAGAACTTTGTTCATAGTTTGTCACCCATGCTAAAGTACTTTCATACGCTTAGGATCCATATTTAGTCCCACCATGACTTTGCGTTGAAGCCTTGTATCTTCTTCTCAATCTTATTCTGGTCGTTTACCCGTGTGGATCGCACTTTTGAGCTTGATGTAGAATTCAACTTGTTGTTGTTTAGCCTCTTTCTTATGCATTCTCATCAATTGCTAGCCTTGCAATATTTTCCTTTTCAACTTGACACTTGTATCCCTGGAGGAAACATTCTCTCGAGTGTCCATATCTTGCACATGCTTCCTTGCATTGAGCATAGGTATGTTCATTGCACTTGGAACTAGTTTGCTTACCCATGACACTCGTCTCCTCCACTGTAATATAGCATTCTTTTACTCTTTTTTTTCAGGCTTTCACAATATGAAAAGAAAAAAATCAAATAATAAAAAAAGAGCATGGGAATGAGTCTTGTTTATCGTTATTGGAAGTAGTTGAGTTGCCTATGAAAAAAGCACAAAATTTTGAGTCTAGTATAAAAAATTTGGGTTAGTATGACTTTAGGAAATTGAACCAGCTACACAACGTTCTTACTCCTCCAACTGGTTATTCTTCCAGTCACTATGGAGAAACTTTTGTTGGCTCTTGCATCACAAAATTATGTCAATGTTCATTTTTATTCCATGCTTCCTAAATCACATATTGTGTCGTGTTCTTGTTCAATGGAAGTTTTAACTTGTGTCGACCATTCCACATAATTATTGGGTTTTTAAGTTAGCCTTCATGTGTGTCAATTACATCTCAAAATCAGAACTATCTTTGTCCTATACTCGTGCTGGTATGGAGGGTCCCCGTTCACTTCCTCCTGGTGGGTTAAGCTCTTATTGACTACAACAAATTGCTCTGAGAGTTTGACCTAGAGTTTCACCCTGTCCCTATTTACATCATTGATATGTGACCATATGCTCAATAGATGACATGCCATCATTGGTTGTTGACTGAGTGGTTTCCCTTGTGTTTGATGGCAAGAAAATTATTCACATAATGGGATTTGTGCAGTACCTTGGATTCCATTTGTCCCCATTGGTGATTTCCTCACCTTTATTGGTAGTCTTCATTATTGGTTGTTATTCAGAGGGCATCTTTCACATGCTATTTACATCTAGTGCACACGAGAGACACACTTTGTGGTGGTCCTTTCAATATTTCATCTAAGTCCTTCCAAATCTTTTGTTTTTTTCTAATCCTCGCGTTGGATGATGGGGGATGCCTTAATTCCCTCCTTCCAATGGATATCTTCCTATCAAATTCAAGAAATCTTTCTTTGGGACATGGATCTAGAGTCATTATTAATACCTTCGGGCTTGCAGTCATTACTGGCAGGTTCTCTCGCTATTTATAGTGGGAATACATGAATGTCCCTTGATCGATAGATTCTACTAGTTGTTCAACATCAGATCCTCTATTCACACTTGTTAGATTGTACTAGGTACTTTGACACCCATTATCATTATCGATGGTTTGTATTGCATTTGTTAATGATATACATCAATGAACAATAATCAAATGGTGTCTCACTATGTTTGACTCCAACACATCTATTCACATGGTGCAAAATCGTACCACGCCGATTGATTTGAAGACCTCAGGAATGTAGTAGCATCACCTGTTTTATGCTTCTTCTTGAGTTATGATTGGAAAGTACCACTCCTCACATCAATACTCATGAAGGATCAGTTATCCATCTCTTTCCCTAGATATCCTTCACTGATTCTGAGACGTAGATCCATTGTGTATCTCTTTTGTGGCTATGATCTCTGTTTGACATGGATCCAATGTTTATCCCTTTCATGGCCATGATCACATTCTTCATGCATCAATAGTGTACTTGATTGGCGACCATGCTCATCATCACACCTGAGTATGGGAATGCCCGCTGTTGATTCTTAAAATCGCAACGATGAACACTTCTTTCAAATGATTGCCAAGCTCTATTATTTATTTATAATAATAATAATAATAAACTAGTAGGTGGGACCCCCTTGTAGACTAGTGACGCTATGATGGATGTGTTGCACTTATATTTTCATTTTCTATTATAATGATGCCAACATAGTCTTCTACAGTTGATGATTCAGGTCATGGTTTGATTCGTTATGGCGACATAAGATGGTTGGTTGATTGTGTTATGGCTATATGGTTTTGATGGTCACTCACAACTTATGGCTGTACTATGGATAAAAGGATTATTTCTTTTACAGTTTCTATGTTTATGCATTAAACATCAATTGATTATTTTAAATATGATTTTATGCAAAAGGATGATGTGGGAGCTTAAACAAAAAGGAAAAAAGACTATGTACAAGCCTTAAGGTTACATGTAATAGTGACAAAAGAAACGTGTATAGACCTCTCTTCTAGTCTTATGCGCTTTGATTAAAGGTTATGTGTGAGGCATATATGGTAACATTATAGCATATGGTTGTTGTTAAAATATTGACATGACTAAGGGTGACACACTATGTAATGGATATAGAAATGGGATATTTGTTTGAATTAATGGTTGATGTTATGGTGGATTGGTTGTATTGTACGTTGAATTGAATGGGGTTGGGGAAGGAAGTGACATGCATTTACTGCACGCCACTCAAACAACCCTCGAGCCCGTCACCCTAGCCATACTTGCATTTGTTTTTTTGGCTCTGGTGGTTGTTGATGCTCCACGATTCTTGGTTGTGAAGGAAGGAAACAATCTAAATATTCTTCTTGAGCAATCTTTTCTAGGTATGGTTCCCTTATTTTTCATCCATGATGGCTCCTCTGTGTTATGAATCAATTTTTGGCTCAGAATGGATTGAGGTCTATGTTTTTCTTAAGTCTTTTTGACTGTGTATCAGTACTATGATTATGGTTTCTTCTGTGAATACTCTAGACTGTTGGTGTTTTAAGGAAAATAAATGGACATTCTTTGTTGTGTGTAGCATGTGCATTGGTTTATTGGTTAAAACATGTTCAACCAACTTGGGGTTTTTGGTCTGGTTCTCTGTGGAAAATAATGGTTTAGTAAGCTCTGAGTTTTGGCGCATTGGTTTTACAACCAGTCTTGGTGTTAAGGTTTCCACTCCTTTTCGTCTCTGTGGTTGATATGTTTCATTTTACTGAGTTGCAATGCGAACTCTTAAAGAGTGGAAGTGTTTCTTGCCATGTTTTGGCCGAGCCCCAAGTTGTACTGTATCATGGTGTTTATATCATTATAGTTGTTGCTGGAAGCATTACGTAGTCAGGTTTGTATCGCCCATAATTTTGAATGGAAGCTTGTATACATGTTTGGCTGGCCACATGTTGTGATCATGCTTTCTTTCCACAATGTTTTTAAGAGTTTGCTTCTCTTAATTATCCATTGGAGATGGTTGACTGTTACATTATGGTAATCCTCACTATCAAGTTGTGGGTTAAAGGTTAAGTGTTCGTTGTGATTTTTTAAAAAGGTACGAGTGATATGTGTTTTTGAAGACTCTTCCTTGATTAATCCATCTCTTGTTACCTCTCTGCAATAAATTTTTTAAAGGGAACGAGCTGTCTATGTCTCAAAGACTATCTCATGTGGTAGAGATATTTGTTCTTACTTCCTTTGATGTGTTAAACCGTAAAACGATCTTGGTCTCGTTTCAATCCTGTCAAGAGTAAAAGAGACACCTGTGTGTGCTTGGTCTATTTGGGCAAGATTTGGTTATGTCTCTCGTTTTTCATTTCTTTCAAAAGAGGTCTGTACATGTCTAATTTACAAGAATATCAGGCTCAGAGTTGCATGTTATTGGTTGAATGCTAGTTCAAATGAAGACTTATGTTGATAAACGCACGTGTGTGATTGAATCGGGGCCCGATTATGAGTTTTAATGCCAGTGGATTGTGTCAAAGAGTGTTGGAAAGTCGACTGATGGTGGTTTATACCGATCCCATTATTAATTGAATTTAAGGACTAAATATTGGATGTGGGTGGCTGGAATTGTTACGAGGAAAATTTCTCTATGGCTAGGGGAAAACCACAACATACATAAATGACTGTAGAAATCAAATCTATTCTCAAGTATGATATATAAAAAAATATGCTAGCAAGGCAATATAAAAGGCCTACCTCGTCCAAACGTTCGATGAAGTCCACCATTGACCACTTTACCCAAAGCAATATATCTGCAACTAGTCCTAAAAAACCAAGCAAAGAAAGCATATGGTGATAATATATGATGTTAGCACATTCAATAGCATAATCCATTAATATACATAACAAACACGCCCATGGAATAATAATTCAAATATTTTCAAGATATCAATTGGATGGGAAAAGAGTATTTCTATTAATATATGATCAATAGAAGTGAAAAAGTTATAGACTTCTATTTTCGATACGGTTCTGATCCGAGAAAATAAGTTCCTTCCAACTGGGCCTCCACCACTTCAATCCTCCACCAAAGTCAAGCTCATAAAAGAGAGACAATGAAGTTTTCAATCAATAAGGGAAGATCTTGCGGGCTGAACACTATGTTTAGAATTAAAGGACAAAGGGATGCAGACTCAATATGAAGTGAATAATTTCTCCAGAGTAACTTTTCTCTCAAAGTTGAATTCTTTCTCCTTTTCCATAGCTCATAATTGATCCATTTATAGCCTTCAGATGGAACTGAAGGGTCGATTCGAAACATTTCCAGTATATGGAAGGCCAAGGATCGTAGATCTCCTGTCGTGACATGGAAACTCGACACCATTTTTCATTTTTGGGCACAAATCCTGTTGTACGCGGGCTGTAGAGGTGCAACCTATGTATACACATGCTGTATAGTATGAAAGGTGTGTACATGTGGAAAAAATGTATTTTTTAGCTAGGATTTGCAGAAGGGGATGAAAAGTCTGCATAGGGAAATGCAAACATGCCTTCTGTGCAAGATTGCATAGGGTGAGGAAAATCTTGCTATAGCAGATGCCCCCTAATGTGTGAGGTCATAGGAGTATATGCGATGACCGAAATACATTATAAAAACCCATAAGTGGAGTGATGGGGAACCATATAGAAGAACTAGTTTCTCATTACATTCTGCACTGACTTTGCATACATGGTTGTCAATTTGAATTACACTACATATCCATGTGAAAATGTACCAAAGAACTATTTGTGGCCATGGATAGGCAAATACAAATGCGGTTACATGCCAAAGGATATCATAGTCATGAACAAGGCCCAATAGAACCAATCTCAAAATCAATCTGAAGATATCTCTATACATTGGAGTACAATCTGATCTCCCATGATCATTGAAGTCATATAGGTACTGGTCCAATGAAAAGGAAGCAACAACTTAAGAAAGCTGCGACCGCATACTGATGTCTTCAATTCTTCTACATAATCTGCCAAAGGTGCAAGTCTACATCATGTGAATAAAGGAGTTGAGGTCGAACACAATGAGACATCGTTTGATTACTGATCATTGAGGTATACCGTTAAAAAACACAACACAACCTATCGATAATGAAAGTAGGTATCAAGGCACCGAGTACATTCTTACAAGTGTGAATAAAGGATTCGGGGTCAAACACTTGAAGAATCCATCGATCATGAGACATTGATGTATTCCCAATTGTTGATGGCGAGAGAACCTGCCACTAATGACTGCAAGCCTCAAGGTACTCATAAGACTCTATCTCTCTTTTCCAGAATATATGAGTTGAAGTCAATGGAAGGAGACCCGCTAAAAGGAGAGCATTAAGGAATCTCTCATTATTCAACACGAGGTACAAAGCAGGAGCTTCATGATTTGGAGGAAATCGAATGAAGAACATGTTCATGAACCAATGACCCTGTGCATCTTTCACATGTGCCAAATGAAAGCGGTACACAAAAAAGACCCCTTGAATAGCAACCAATGAGGAAAACTGTTGACAAAGGCAAGGAAAACATCAATAAGGCTAATGGCATCCAAGACACTACATACATACCACTGTGTGAATACATGTCTTGTTGTCGAACACAAGGGAAACCAATCAGTCAACGACCAATGATCAAATGTCTACTGCTAGGTTCAAGGTTACCTACCAATGATGAAAGTAGGACCAGGGTGCGTGATAGGAATACAATATCATTTGATGCTGAGACAAAATGAGGGTATGGCTGACATGCAAAGTTAAGAGTTTTGAGGAATGACCGACATAGGTTGATAGACTTCCTTTGAACAAGACCATGAGACATATGGATGAATTTGGAAGCATAGACTTGATGATGAAACCATGAAATGCAGGAGGCATCAATGAAATTCTTCATAGGGACTGGAAGAGCATCTAGTCGGTAGAGAAAACTCTCTGTAACGAGCTTAGCTTCCTAAGGCCATGATAAAACCCAAAATTATGATGAAAAGTGGACTCAATAATTTTGTGCTCTGTTCAAAGGTGACACGACTGCTGCCAATAAAAGATAATATTCCTTTCCCTCTCGTATTTTTTTGCTTTTTCATAGACAAATCAATGCTATAATACAGAGGAAGAAACAAGTGTCACAAGTAAGAAAAACTAGTTCCAGCATAGGAAAATACCTATGCTCAATGCAAGGAGATGCATGAAAAGATGAACACTCAAGGGAATGTTCCCTCCTAGGTATAGGGTGTCAAATTGCGAAGGATATAAATGAGGCTTTGCTTGGTTGAGGATGAAAAACTACTAAGGAAAATGGTTTATAATGCAAAGCAAGAACCAACTATAGGCTCAATATTACAAGAAAGGGAATGAGATGCAATCACAACTTAATGCCAACAAATGTCCTTTTCATGATCTTTAGTCTTCTTGGTGTGAAAAATGGGATAAACTTGTACCAAATAGACGTCCTTTCAAATCCAATTTACGAGTGTGAAAGAGACAAGTTCACTTGACAATATTTTCTCTTTTTGCAAATGAGTCGGAAAAGAGCTTAACTAAGACTCACGAACTTTCAAGTCCAATTTAACAAGTGTGAAAGGGACAAATTCACTCGAAAATATTTTTGTTTTTTAGACGAGTCAGAAGAGAGATTAAATCATACTCGGTGGGGATTTTCTAGGCGGTAAGTCACAGGGGAGGCCAAGGCTCCCGTGCTGGGCTTCTGTGGAATGTCAGTATCTTATGAATATATGACATAAGCTTGGGAAAACCTAAAGCTCTCCAAGTCGAGGAGGATAAAGTGCTAGCGAAGGTTATCATCTTCGTGATATATCAGATAATGTATCTTACTGGAAATGATAAAGGTGGGGGCATTGGATAGCCCACAAGACCATCCCAATCGAAGGGAACTTCTCCAGGACTCGAAGGGAGAGTACTCAAGGAGAGTAAAACTCTCTCTTTTTTAGATGGTGCATAATCAAGAATGCTGATGACATGGTTGAAGGATGCATCACCCTCCAACACAAGAGTTGGATTGACCATAGATTCCACTGGTACAACCACTTCTTCAATTCTAGGTTGAAGAGGATGCGTGATAATAGGGATAGGGGACACATCACCCTCAACTACGGGGGTATGGTCAAGAGAGGATTGCATCGACATGATTGCCATGCCAATCAAAGGAGAAACATGGTATGGAGAAACCACAAATGTCTTAGAATATGAAGGGCCCTTAGGTGAGCCCCATGCTTTTGGTATCCCAACAGTAACATGACACAAATGAGTAAGGTGATTTCCTTTTAAAGTCCTAAAAAGGAATTTAGGATTATGTCTGAAATGTCTAGGCTTCTCAATGCCTCCAACGTCATTCATAATGGCTAGCGACATGCTCTCAATGTGACTAGTAGAGGAGAGAGAGTCATCTCCCACATGATGTACAGAGGTTGGATATGTGACATCGATATGAATCGTGGAGACTAGAGTGATGCCCCCAACATGACTAGCAATAGCTGGTTGCAAGTCTTCAACATGACTTGCAAAGGTCATCGACCCATCTCCAACATGACTGGCATAGGTGTGTGATGGATATCCAGTATGACTGGAAGTGATTGGACTAGCGGTGGGTTGTGGCATTTGATACCAAGGTCCAGGGAAATATTGGCTTTGAAACATTGCAGGTTAGGTAGGGTCCTAGTTTACCCCTTGTCCCCATTTGGAAATATAGTATCCTTCACCTAATTGATCCAAAGAGGTTTGTACAGACATCATCACTGAAGTCTGCGAAGAGATGAAGGTATGATAAGGATTATTCAAGTGAGGATATATGTTGCCCCTTTGTGAAGGGGTTCTGTGAAGAGGGTAGCTCGAACCGTAAAATTGATTCTCCTCGTATGAAAGACCCCGAGAGATAGGTGGACTTGTCGTGGGAAAAGTGTTCGAAGGAACCAGCATGGCAGATGAAGGATACATAGATGGGGTGTAATAAATAGAATAAACACCCATTTGAGTATTGGCTCCTGAAAGAGCATATCTAGGATTGGATCCGTAAGAGGGGAGGTTCCAACCTCCCACAATGAAAGTTGGTTGAGGGACATGACTCATATAAAATGAAGATGTAGGCAGCGGGGCCATGGTGCCCCCATATGCAATGCTAGGATTAATATTAGTGGGTCAGGGAGAGGATTGGAAAGGTGAAGGCATATCAACATGAAAATTATTAGAGGCCCAAGGCATGGACTGAGTGTCATAATTCTGCGCACCATTATGAAAAGTAGACGGAGTCGTCCCTATGAAATAAGTGAACATCATGGGGGTGGTAGCGGTAAAAAATGGAGTTATGGGAACTCCACTATCCATGATGACAAAAACTCAGTATAAAATCCTAGGGTTAACTAGTAATCACAGAGCACACCCAAAAATTAAATGACCAAAATGCACACTAACGGGTAAAAGTGGCTGAAAGGGGCCTCCCTCCCTAAAGAATGTATGTCTCTCCCAAGAGGGGCCTGAGACTCCCTACTAAAGATCGAAGGTAAAATAATAAGTTATAAGGGCCCTCATGGGATTAACAACCAGTCAGTCAGATCCCCCGGAGAGGTAATCCTCCATAAAGGCTGTGTGATGTTTGACTCTTATCTGACCCAGGGTACCTGTAGAATAACCCCAGCAGGTAACCTATGTGGAACCTAAGTCAAGCAACTAATCCATCAATGTATAACTGATGCAAAGGTGAGCAGTTGTAAATTAGGTCCACCATATGGGTAGGGTAGAAAAGCTCAAAACCTTGAAAGCACCGCCTCTCATGGAGGTAAGGGCACTAGAAAGATCCCCATATATGAATAGATCCCCAGAAATATCTTTGACGCCAAGAGGGTATCGAGGGGATATCCCTTCAACCAACCTCGCGCGACCTCGGGATTAACTCCGGTGTAAGCAGAGCCTCCTGATATTACCGATTATACAAAGGATTTATCCCCTCCCTTTGTCAGACAGATATGTTGATTTAATAGCCTTGGAGAAGTTTACTCACAAAATCCTATTCCAAGGCACTAAATCCTAAGCTAGTTTGTGCACCCTAGAAAATAAAATCATGACTAATCATTTTTAAATTATAGCGTTAATTTTAATGGCTGTGCTTACTCAAAAAGGTATGGTGGTGAAACTCATGATGTTATGACTCATCAAGTAAAGTAAATATGAATACAATGCAAAGTCCTAAGTTCAATTTTCAATGAATGATATGCTTCTTAAAACAAATGCAATTTTCAATTTCAACTCTGTAATTCTTAAGTAAAAATGCAATCTTTCACTAATGCACTAAGCTAAATGATAAAGACTCAAAATATCAAAATGCTAAGCAATGCAAAATGCCTAATATTTTTGTATTTTCAATATAAGAAAAATGAAAATGCATGGAATGAACATCAACCTGATATATAAAAACTCTACTGTGTATAGAAAGAGACAACTCAAGTAGGATACCAAGAAGAAAGACAACCATCCCAATGTACAAAGAGAATCAAAATGAAAATATGATGAGAAAGAATCTGCCCAAAAATTCAACCAAAGACAGGTTTCTTGTCATCCCACAGAGACTTAATAGTCACTATAGAGACCCAAGAAGAATCAACAATCAACAAAACCCACCCAAAAACCACCAAACACAACAAATAAGCAAAAAAGGCTGGTGTACGCGACTGTTCATGGAAACAGAGCATATGTATGCAACTTGCAGATGGACAACACACGTATATACACGTTTGTCAAGAAAAACCTGCATATATGTTTTAAAAACAAAGCTAGGCAAGGGAGAAGGTTGAAAGACTCAAATCCAGAGTGAACAGAGGATGTCAAGAAATGATACGACAAGAAACACAATAGGAACGAGAGAAATCTAAGGAGAAAAACACTCCAAACCCAAAGAAAGAATATCCAATCCCTAGTACGATCGCCAATTCTGTTACGAGGAAAATCTCTCTATGGCTAGGGGAAAACCACAACAGATGGAATGACTGCATAAATCAACTCTATTCTCAAGTATGTTATATAACCAAATATACTAGCAAGGCAAGATAAAAGGCCTACCTCGTCCAGACGTTCGATGAATTCCATTGTTGAGCACTTGACCCAAAGCAATATACCTGCAACTAGTCCTCAACAACCAAGCAAAGCAAGCATATGGTGATAATATATGATGTTAGCACATTCAATAGCATAATCCATTAATATACATAACAAACACACCCATGGAATAATAATTCAAGTATTTGCAAGATATCAATTGGAGGGATGATTTTAAGGATGGAAATTTGTTTTAAAATGTAGAGACCTTGGCGAATCTTACTAATCCTTCATATGCCAACTATAAATGATTGGCGATATTTTTGTAAAAATATTCAAATTTATAAGGATTTTATATAGTTTTTATAAA
>JZKD02S1672944.1:1112755-1140957 GCA_000966675.3 Picea glauca | reverse complement strand
ATTTTATCCTATAGAATTTGGGTGATTTATTTTTAAAATAGCGAATCTCATTTTTGAAAAAAACATGGAAAATTAGCCCACGAGCAAAATTTAGCCCCAAAAATCATCCCTTAGTATTAATACATGATCAACATAAGTGAAAAAGTTACAGACTTCCGTGTCGTCACGGTTTGGAACCGAGAAACTAAGTTCCTTCCAGCTGGGCCTCCACCACTTCAATCCTCCACCAAAGACAAGCTCATAAAAGAGAGGAAACGAATTTATCAATCAATAAGGGAAGATCTTGGGGGCTAAACACTGTGTTCAGACTTAAAGGAAAAAGGAATGCAGACTCAATATGAAGTGAATAATTTCTCCAGAGTAACTTTGCTCTCAAAGCTGAATTCTTTCTCCTTTTCCATAGCTCTAAATTGGCCCATTTATAGCCTTTAGATGGAACTGAAGGGCTAATTCAGAATGTTTTCAGTATATGGAAGGCCAAGGATCATAGATCTCTTGTTGTGACATGGAAACTCGACACCATTTTTCATTTTTTGGCACAAATCGCGATGTACGTGGGATGTAGTGGTGCAACCTACATATACACATGCTGTATAGTAGGCAAGGTGCGTACATGTGGAAAAAATGTATTTTTTAGCTCTGCGATTTGAAAAAGGGATGAAAAGTCTGCAAAGGGAAATGGAAACATGCCTTCTGTGCAATATTGGATAGGGTGAGGAAAATCCTACTATAACAGGAATTACTGTGCATATTTATATTTGGTTTTAAAAGGAAATGGATTTAGCATTGGATTATGAATGACTGTGTCTCAAAAAATTATTATGTTATCAGAAAATAGTGTAAATGTGTTGAACCTGCACATAATAGATCTATCTAGAAAATACTACACACATTTGCAAAGAGAAATTTTGAAAGAAGAAGAAGGAGAGAAAGAATAGAAGAATTTTCATTAACCATTTTAATAATGAATAATTTACACATGATATACTCTGCATAAATGAATGAATGCACAATGGAGGAGAACCAATGTGCCATAGTGGTGGTCTAGAGTGATATGGACACACACCAGTAG
Source organism: Picea glauca (assembly GCA_000966675.3). Taxonomy (NCBI): domain Eukaryota; kingdom Viridiplantae; phylum Streptophyta; class Pinopsida; order Pinales; family Pinaceae; genus Picea; species Picea glauca. Next base: position 1,139,885 of record JZKD02S1672944.1, on the reverse strand, counting down.
TTATGGGAGTGAACTGCCACCTAGTCTAGTCTCTTAGGCAGTTACAGGAGTGAACTGCCACCTAGCCGAGTTAACTATTCAATTAGTCTTCAGTTAACTAATTGAACAAAGAGTAGTGATGAGTAGATCAATCACTGTAATATTTTGGGATGACCACTAACCAATTTGATACCATGTATCTAATGGTTTTTGGATGACCACTAACTAATATTGACACTTTTAGGTGTCCAATAACATCCCAATGTATATTGTGTATGATTCAATATAAACTTATTGAACCATAATTTTGCCAAAGTCTTCCATCTACAAACCGTAGTTGCCCATTTGGAAAATTTCATGCCCATCTAGCATATTTGATCTTTGTTGTTGTCGAAAATATCTATTTGGCAACCACCTTCAATTTCATCATCAGTTACATCATCAATTCCCCCCTTTGTCAACTGAAAGGAGAGACCACAAGTGGTTTCATGAACCATCATCACTGGAATTTTGAACTCCCCCCCTTAAGGTGCATGAGAGTTTCATCATTGTACTCCCCCCTTCTATGCTCAAGAGAGTACCATAATTGTTCCATTTGAGTACAACACAATGTGGGCATGCATAAACAACTACATGTTATCTCATCCCGTGAGGGCCATGCTCGAAAGCTATGCCATAAGGGGACCACTTATGTGAGGTACACAAATGTTATGTTATACAAGATTGATCTTTACTTGAGATTGAATTCTTAGGTAAAACTTATATAATCGCTTGGCTGTCGATGATCACTTCCAAGGATCAATCCACTCATAGTGAATCTTCAATCTTGCAGGTTTCTTCAGTGTTGAACATCTGTTTGAAGAATGGTTACGCTTGCCACAATTTTGGCAAGGATGGAGATCAAAACACTTATTCTCCATGTGACCAAATCGATTACAATGTTGGCACTTCACATCTTGATTGTCAACATTTGAAGTTAAATTTTCTTGAAGGAATCCAACGCTCACAAACAAAATTGGTTTGGAGTTATTTGGAATATGAAATTTTTTTTGATTTTCATATCCTAAGCCATGTTGATTCCTATTGAAGTCTAATTCTTCCCAAGGTCTAATGATTGGCTTGGAAAGATCATGTTGTACTTAATGACGTGCTTCACATTTACTTTCACTTATACTTGTTGTATCACTTTGTGCTTTGACATCTTCTTCTTGTGATTCATTTTCATTGGATTTTTCTTATGAAGTTGGCTTGTTGATTTGATCTTTCACCAATTTTTGATCAAAATCGTCATCATCATCATAGAGAGGGTTGTTCTGAACAAAAACTAGTTCAGTAAACTTCATTTGTTGTTGACTTTTGAGTTCTATCAACTCATCATTCAATAGATGGGATTGTTCTTGTAGAAGTCTAACTTTATCTTGCATCACTTGCAAACAAGTTAGCACCGACTGGAGAGTTTCTTTGTTCATTATCACTGTGTTGTCTTTAGTGGTGTTTATTAGAGTATTCATAAACTCTATTAATTCACGACTTCTCTCTATTTGAACACGCTCGCTTGAACCTCTCATTCACTTTCTCTTCTCGCTCACTTGAATTTTGTTTCATGCTTTCTTGTACTCGCTCACTTGAACCTTTCTTTCTGTCATCCAAGAAGTTTGAGGATGTCAGTTACCACCGAAAATGAATACAAACTTGTGATGTTTACAATGATTTGAGTTAAGCTACTCAACCTTCTCAATTTTGAATCTAAAATGACAAAATACTCTTGAGTGTTGGGCTCAACCGAGAATGCACCCAATTACAAATTCAACTTCACTTGATTTATAAAGACAAGTAAACTTACAAAAGGACTATTTGCAAGTTACAATAAATCATGATTCTTAAGTTGAATTAATATTCAAATTTGAATGTGTTGTCGATGCTTTTGAGTCTTGTTCTCCTTTGATTACAAGCTTGTCTTGTTCATTTCTTTAGTATTCTTTTTTGATGCTTGATTTTACTTGAATAACATTATGCATGAGCTTGTGTGTTGCGTAAATGCTAAAATTGCAATTGTGTTTATGTCAAAACTAGACAATAAACAATATAAGCCTCCATGAAAACATCACCAACACACACTACATAAGGTGTACCTAAGATCCCCTTTTTAAATTTCTGGTGGATCTTGGACACTTCAACAACACAAAAAAAATATCATTTTTATTATAATTCTTTTCTTGATACAACTAGCTCTCACACTTGTCAAGACATCTATCCTTTGAATGAAAACGTATCATCCCTTGTATCCTTTAACAATGACTTAAACATCCACCTTATTTACCAACTTTTCGAAAGGACTTATATATCCACCTTCTTTACAAACTTGAAAATACAAATCAATTAACAAAATAATAAGATAATTTTTTACACCATTTTCTTGACGAGGGCTTTTACTCAATCACCAAGCAAAAAGGCGAATTATCAAGAAATGAATGTGTGGCATAAAGATGTTTGTATTTCTCATTTGGGCATGAAAGTGCTTTGGATTCTTCTCTTGGTGTGCATCATTCAATCCTACAGGCCATGCATTTCCAAGGACTCCACGTGTTGAATTCAAAGTTGGATAGTTTGGAGTAGATATCTGGTTTGGAGATCGGAGCCCACCCACTGGGCCCATGAAGAAATACTGGTGCAATTTGTTTTCTTTAGATTTGATGCAAGTGACAACCAATACTTCACATGAATGTACCCATGACCTTTGGATTGGGCACTACAACCTGGAGTTTTTTTTTTCTTTTTCAATGCTAAGAGTTGTCTTGTGGGTGCAGAGCTCCACCACTAGGGGGTCGACTACATGTCCTCCTAGGTGCAACTGAGTATCCGACTAATCCACCCTCATTGAGAAAATCATGGAGAATATCTCTGAAATCAGAATTTCATTGAGGAAATCACTCTTGGAAAGCCTCATCCAGTGTTGAAGTGAAATAGTGGAGAACATTACTTTCTAAACTTAAAAAAAAAAGGTGCGATCTGACATTATTTTTCACAAAATATTGCAGCGATCTAGGGCTGAGAAAGGTCACATGAATCTCCAAATCGTAGATCATTATTACCTTATGAATAAATCAATGATTGTCTTGGGCGCGGATCAGAGGAAGATTGCATGCTTTTTTGAGGCCGCCATATTTGATGCTAAATGACATCCGATTTGATGCTAAATAGGTGCAATGGATATTTGTTCTTTGCTCTGATCAAATTGTAGATTCAAATGTGTTGACCACTGTATATGAAGGTCCTCATTGGTGAATCATAGATCTATTTTGTTGGGTCGCTGGCATTGCCTCTCACTACAAAAAAACTTGCCAATTACTCACACACTTAAAACATATTGAACCTGATGCTAAACAAAGCTGATAGAGCCCCATTGAAGACTATTCAATGGCATGATGTTCATATCTGAACCGTGTTTGTTTCAACTGTTCATGGGGCATCTCTAGCTAAGCATGGGCCATGTATTTGAGATATGATTCACTTACTTATGGCGAAGGAAATCGACATACACTTACCAATAATGAAGGAGATTGACTCTTCATTTATGCATATATCAGTTGCTCCTACATATGCATAGTACTTCAAATTGAAGGAAAAAAATGGATGCAAATACTAGTGTGTGAGAGAAGAGATCATATCAAATTGTTGGAGGCTCAAATCACTCTGTTGGATATCAAATCATTGTTATTGGAGGCTCAAAATAGTGCTGTATTAAATATCTTTCGGTGGAGACATTCACAAGTCACACAGATTTTTAATTCGATCTTAAAAACTTCTCTCATGCCTCGATCTATTCACAATTCCAATGTCGACTCGATCTGTTAGAAATATATGAAACTTATCCATTCAACATTTAATATTGCTTTCCTCCATGATGTAGCATTCATATCCGTGGCTTTAGATCTCAGTTTAGATTCATGTTGTCGATCCAACATAGCAACAAGCTCTCCTCTTTTTATTGGCTATTCATGTTCATCTCCACATTTTAACAACAAGATATTTCATGAAAAACTACCATGAATATCAAGAATAACAACTCAAGACTAACAGGCCCTTAATAACTATAACGACTCTGATACCAATTGAAGAAATTGAGCATAAGAATATTAGAACAAGAAGATTGGCGGAAAAGGCCTCAAGCCATAATTCTCAACATTATATTAATCTTAATAATATAAATATATAATACAATAATAAAACCACCTCAATTTTTCTCACATCGACACCTCATCATGAGATAAGGTAGGAGAGGCAAAGTAGTAATCTAGAAACACACTTAGGATAACAACTATATCCTATTATGTAAAATATACAAAGGTAGTATACTTGGACTTAATGATTGTATATGAGAAAGAGGCTAACATAAATCTCTTAAGGAGATATTGTGAATACTTGGCCTGAGATAGTTTGATGTATGATGCATCCTGAATGATATCGAGTCCAAGGAAGAAGTGTAGAGGACCCATGTCTATCATTAAAAACCTATCTTGTAGAATCCTCTTGACTGTAGAAATCGCTGAAGTCGTGCAATCAGTGATAAACAAATCATCAACATACATAACTAAAAGTTGAAGTGAATCAACCATCCTGAGCATGTAGACATTCGAGTTTGATTTACAATGTACAAAGTTATGTGACAATAGGTAGGAATCCATCTTGGCATACCATGCCCTTGGAGCATGCTTGAGGCCATAAAGGGACTTCTTCAGTCGACATACCAAATATGAGTCCTGCATAAATCCCTGGGGATGATCCATATAGATATCCTCAGAGAGATCACCATGAAGAAATTCATTCTTCATGTCCATCTGATGGACTTCCCATACCTTGGGTGCCGCAATGGAAAGTGCCAATCATATGGAATCCATATTCTCTACTAGAGTGAAGGTTTCATCATAGTCAATACCATGCACTTGCTGAAAGCCTTTGGAAACAAGACTGGATTTGTATCTGCTAATTCTTCCATCCGCTGTGCTCTTGGTCCTGTAGACCCATCTGCATATGACAAGTTTCCTCCCAAAAGTAAGGGTAACTGGATCCCAAGTCTGGTTCTTGAGGAGGGAGTTGTAGTCCTCCTGCATGGAAGATTCCCAAAAGGGATCTCCAACAGCCTCTCCATAAGACTGTGGATCTGAAGACTGAACCAAGAAAATATGTCTAGAGGGAAATGGTTCAGTGGCAGTCAGTGCAATAGGAGGCTCCTTGAAATCAGATCAAGTGCTCTTAGTATCGACTGGATCAACAATGAGATCCCCTACATCCTGAAGAGTAGTCTATGCCCACTTGGGCCTTTGCTCTAGCTTTGCAGCTGGATCTAGATGTTCTGCATCTACATCTGACTATACTAACTATGAATCTTGTTCATCTGAGTCCTCTGAATCAGAACTCTCGTCTGAAGAATTGTCAACATGTGCATGCTCATAATCTTGGACAGGTGGAAGAGTGAAGTTGTCTGCATGTGGCTATTGAGGTACACACGAGACACTTTCCTTAAATTGGACACTACACTCAATGATGAGCCGGTCTGAGGAAAGATCAATAAGCCTATATCCCTTCACACCATCGGGGTATCCAACAAGAATACACTCAGTGCTCTGTGGATCAAGTCCCTTCCTCTTTTCATAGGCAATTCGGGCCCATGCATGTGAACCGAAAATGCGAAAGTGGGTCACTTCCGATTAGAGGTCACTCCAAGACTCATAGGGAGTCTTATCCTTGACAGATCTATGGGGAGATCTATTTTGGATGTTTGTTTCACAATTAAGTACTTCATCCCATAGTCTCTATGGTAGTGACTTTGCATGCAGCATGCAAGATGCCATCTCCTTTAGAGATATGTTTTTCCACTCAACAACTCCATTTTTCTACAGAGCATAGGGAACTTTGTGCTGCAACTAGATTCCTACCTCATGGAAAAGATCATGGATCTCATGATTTCCATACTCTCCCCCGTTATCAGTTCAGAGGGCTTTGATCTTCTTTCTGGACCGTGTCTCAACTAGGGCTTTGAAATATTTGAGGTGTTGAAAGACCTCAGATTTTTTCCTAAGAAAGTAGATCCATGTAAAATGTGAGAAAGCATCAACACAAATGAGAAAAAACATCACTTTGTTGATGGATGGATACGGAAAAGGATCCAGAAGGTCACTGTGGATCAGATCTAAAGGTGCAGTATCTGTCTGAGACTTTCCTTTGTCGAATTTCTCTTGAGGGTGTTTTCCGAGAACACATCCCTCACATACTCCCTTGGATAAATGGATCTCTGGTAGACCATCAACCAATATTTTCTTGCTAAGTTGTTGCATATATCTGAAATTCAAATGTCCAAATATTTCGTTCCATATCCTACTACTTTCATCAACATGAGTAAGCAGTAAAGCAGAATCAAGTTCAATGAATTCAGAAAAAGTATACAATCTAGACTGATGATTTACCTCACCGGTAGCAAACTTGGACTTGGTTTGCATCTCGTAGATGTCCACAAAATTTGGTGTGAATATGAATTTCTTTCCATTGCTAGAATTTATCATCTGATACACGGAGAGAAGGTTGATGAAAATTTTGGGAATGTGCAACACATTCTCAAAGCTTCCATTGGTGAGTTCAATCCTTCCTTTGCCAGTGACTTCGACATAAGAGTTGTCCCCCATCAGAATAGGAGGAAATTTGCATGCATTCAATGAATAATAGACTACTTTTGAGGCAGCCATGTGATGTGATTCTCTTGAATCTACGATCCAAGCATTGGGAGAGGAGTTGATGGCAATCAAGGCATGGCTAGAATTGCCTTTCTTGGGATTCAGATCTTCTGGCTTCTTCTTCTTGGAACCCTCTGGTATGAAATTTCCAAGGTTGTTTTTCTGAAGGATATGAGACATAAGATCTATTATTTTTTCATGCATGTGGATTTTGGATGGAATCCTTTGTGACAGTACGTGCATTTCTCCCCTTTTTTTCCCTTTCCTCATTTGGATACAGAGGCATCGATGAAGGGTTTTGTGTACCCTTCCTTCTTTGGATGTGTATGAGATTTATTTTTGTCTTTATCTTTAGATTTATGATATTTTTGGGTTCCATATTGCACAATGAGTGCATGCGTCTTTGGGCCTTTGATTTGATTGGCCCTTTGTTTTTTATAAGGAGTTATGCAAGAAGGACTACAGTCCCATTTTTGGCCCAGTATGAGTTGTGCAAACTATAGAAGAAGCTGGACAACAGAGCAAGGAGAAGTAACATAAATCAATTGTGAAAAGGACAACGCAATGACAACAAATCAAAAGCAGTTGTAATAGAACAATAAAGCATGCAAACCAAATCCAACATACACGACTTAGATTATATATATGGATGAATATAATTGTAAAAGGGTTGATTGATTGGGTTTTGTTAGTATCACAAGTGTAAGTTTTGGTCATAGTTGTTGTCTACTGCTGAGAAGTAAGATTTTAAGTATCTAATGTAATACATACACCATTTTGCAAATTAGAGATCTACGACATGAGTTCAGAGCCAAGAGTCTGTAACAAAGCACTACCTTGTATCTATGAGATTGTAACTGAGAAAGACTTGAAGATAATATATGAAGGAGGATCTAAAATTTAAAAATATGTCGTGTCTTTCTATGTTTATCCTTATGCATTGTATCTTTAAAGTATTTCTTTATGGTTCATAAGTTCCACATGATGTCTCTGTGTTTGAATGCTTTTCCGCAACATAAGTAGCTTCAGTTCTTGCGTGTTTGAATTCAGATCTATTATGTAGTTATATGTCTTACACAAGATTAGGATGAATCTTGATGGTTCAGTGAAATCTTCTAAGTATTCTACTTTCCCTTCTCTATCCATTTGTCTCAGCAACACTTCGGGTGAGACTTCTTATCTTTGGAGGAGATGAAAATTCCAACTCCCTAGACTACACGGTACCTTTTGTTTGTAACTTGAGAAGGAACCTGGTCTGATCAATCTTGCACCAACAAAATGGTTCCGTTGTCGAGACCTGTGTTGAAAGGGAACCTATAGGGAGGATTCTTTTGCAGATTCACAGATATGATATTGACCAATGGTGGGAGAGAAATTGTGATGCCTTCATATGGAAAGAAGCGGATCTAAGGGGAAAATATGTGAAAGATACCCAGGAGGTAGTCTTTTACTCAGAAAGATCGAGCGACCAATATGATATATTCTAGGTTAAGTTCTCAAAAGAATTTTCCCAGTGGATATATAGGCTCCAGGAAGCTCCAGAGTTCCAATAATAAGTCAAGAGGACCTGTACTTGGGATACAAAAAATATTGCAGCACTTCATCGGTTGGATTGTCCCACATGTGAGCGATTGATTTCTGGGTCAATACCACATTAGAAGGATACATTATTTAGTTTGCAGCAGAGAATCACCAATCGTTTTCATGAGAAGAGGCAGATTTCAAGAAAGATGCAAGGGGAAGACTGTTGAGAGAAATCCCCCTGTGGATTGAAGTTTTCTTGATGGAAGAGGGGATGCTAACTATGTCCCCGACTGAGATGGTAGCGTAAACACCCTTGCTTGGGGTAGGGTGAGGTTGGGGTGGAGTCATGGCCTGAGAGAGGGGAAGGGTTCTTTGATAAGAGAGGAAACAACAAGAAATGGACTCAAGAGATGAGTGAGCCTTGAAAAGAGCTGCCATAGTTGAGAAGTGGTGGTGTGAAAATATCAATAAAGAAACAAAACAATCCAAGAAGTTGCAGAAATAAGTTGGAATAGGATAAGTAGAAGAAAGACAGATGGAAGAGTTGCGGAAGATAAGAATACAGGAAAGACTGGCCAGTCAAAGATTAAGTGAGAGAGAAGTGCAGAGATAAAGAAGTCCCCAGGAGGGTGGAGAAGAAGGAGAAAGTGTATAAGTTAGAGAGAAGGAAGCCGACATGGATATTGAAGAGGAAAGAGAAGATTCATCCCTAATGACATGAAATATTGGGAATTCGGCTAAAGAGACCACTCCAGTGAAAGAAAACAAGACCCGCTAGATCAAAGAAAACCACCCCGAATCCAGTGACGCCAACCCTGAATCACCCATACCCCAAGTGTCTTCTATACAAGTGGTAAGTTCGATACTACCCTATTATGCTAATTTTGTTCCATTACAATTAGTTAGTCAATCACAACCAGGAAGTTCCAGTACATGGAGGATATTAGGATCCTATAGTAGGTTGCAAGCGGGACCGTTAGGTTTCATTTTAATAGGAGTAGCAAGATCAACAATGGTTGGTCATGTAGGAGGTTTGATTGCTCGATACCCATAATTCTAGGGTAAGGGAGATAAATATGTTGATAAGCACTGGTTCTTGTGCGAAGCAATCTGGAGATCCAGAGGGACTCCGAATGCGAATAAGTTGGTTAAGTTCTAGACTACCTTGAGAGGTCACGCTCTCAAATGGTACATGAATATTATTGAGCTAGGAGTGCCAGGAATGCAAGGTCAAGCATTCACACTTGACCAGGTACAAAAAAGGTTCATAGCAGAGTTTAAGTTACCTCAATCAGAACAACAATCTTTGTCTGAGTTGTGCGAGATCGAGCACAGGGATGGTGAATTAGCGTGGGAATACAGTCAGAATTTTAAAGATGGTACATGGAGTTTAGCACATCCAATCCATTAGGAATATCAAGGAGAATGGTACATTCAAGGATTGCTACCTCTGACATGGATTCTGCTAATGCAACAATGGATAGCCACTTTGACAGACACCTTGGAACAATCAATGAAGATTGAATCCATGGTGAGGTATCCTGGGAGCCTGAGAGTGAACAGACCCCCAACAGATGAAAATTTGGTGCAACTACAAGGGAAAATATCAGTTCTTACAACAACCCTCATTGTTGGAAGGGTCCAATGACTACAATGGGTTTCAATGGGAGAGATTTTAGTTGTTTTTTTCCATTGAACCTTTGGCACTTGTCACATGTTTTTACATACGAGCAAACATCATAAAATAAACATGGCCAATAGTAACCGACCCTCAAAATATTGTGGGCTATAGTTTTCCAGTAGTGATGTCCACTACAATTTATGCTATGAAACTGATGCATAACCTGAACTGATTCCTCTTTATTAAGGCATCTCAACAACATCCCAAAGGGGTCTTTCCAATGGAGCATATTTTTATTAATACAGAACTTGATTTCCTTGAGTTTTAATGCTCTCACCTGTGTTTGAATCATCTCTGGAGGGGCTGTAAGGTTCTGCAAAAAATGTAATATACTACTGTACCATTCACAAGAAGAAAAGTGTGATGAAACTAGCTGATCATGACTGTACCTTTCAATAGAGATTTCAAATTGTGCATCCTCTGCATTTATTCTAATAAAATTAATACCCAACGCCTCACAATTATCTTTAGCAAGAATCTTTGCCAAACCCTGACCCTTTATCAATTTAGTTGGCTTAATATTAATGTCAAACTCAACAAGTTTGGCAATCCACTTGGATCTTTTACCATCTATATCTGGTTGGATAAGTACACCTTTGACTGAGCTAGGTGGTACATAAGCCATAACTTTGGCATGCAAAATATAGATTCTAAAAGCCTTAAGTGACTTGATCAAAGCATAAGCTTGTTTTTCAATAGGATCATACTTTATCTCAACATCTCTTAATGTCTTGCTAAAGAACGCTACTGCCTGTTCCTTCCCTTGATCATTTCTCTGAAGTAACACTGCTGCAATGGTGTCATTTGATGCAAATGAAAAGATATAAAAATCTTTACAATAGTCTGGGTTGATCAAAGTAGGAGCTGACATAAGAGATTTATTGATAGCTTTAATAGAATCCCTTGCTACATCATTTCATTTGACTTCTGAATATTTCCTTAAAATGCCAGTGATGTGTTTAATCAATTCTGAAAAATTAGGAATAAATATCCTAATGAAGTTAATATTTCCAAGAAATGATTGGATGTCTTTTTGTTACAGGTGAATCCTCCTGTGGATAAGCGGATTCCCTCTTGGTCTCTAGACTCCTAAGGCCAAGACATAAAAGTTCTTAACATGGAAACTGACATTCTTTTAGGTCTAATCAAGCTAATATATGAAGGAGAAGAAGAAATATATGTACCTTATTAACGACGTTTGTCCTTGCAAAGTCCAGGCTGAGGTTCGATCCTGAGCTCCCTGATAGGTCCTGTAGAACAAACAAAGATACAATGGAATTCCTATTCTACTGAGATTATCTCAAAAATATATCTGTCTACTGAATACAGACTCATGTGGAACAAACATAAGTTTGAAAGAAACATGCCAAGCATTGATATATTCATAAGAACAAGTAAAAGTACTTACAATCCTTTGGATGAAGGTGCAACAACTTATTCCAGTTCTCCTTGTCCAACCCCTTTGCTCAAGTAATATACACTGATTGTTTTGATGAAATCTCACTTATGAGATCATAAGTTTCATATCTCCAATCTTTTCTGTCAATACCACTTATAGGATCATAAGTTTGGTATCAATCTCTAGTCCTCACTTCCCCTTTCACCATGAGGAGGCCTCCTTATATAACCTTGGAGAGGCCCAACCACTTGAGAGATATTTGGGATAAGTTGAGGATTCTTCTCCTTTAGTTGAGGATATTCCCTAAGATCATGCCTTGACCTTCTATTTGAATCCAACCACCTTTAGATATTGAGGAGATTGTCCCCTAATTTCTTCCAACAAACCAAAATTCGCCCAAAAAAGGGTAGCGCTCCCCCAAAAGGGTACACAAAGCATTTGAATGCTCCCCCAAAGAGGCCCAGGGAGCACTGGCACTCCCTGACAATGGGTAGGGGAGAATTTCCCTCCAAAATCCATTTTTGAGTGGTTTTTCCAGTGGCAAAAGGCTTGTACTTCTTGTCAACTGATTTCTCTTCTTCAAAACTAGTCTTTGAGGTGTCTTAAGTGTCCTTGTGATGTCGTTAGAGGAAAAACATAGGCAAGATGGTAGTATGATGTTTGTGACACTTGTGACACTCATGGTCAAGATGTGACACTTGCAGACAAGATGCGACACTTACAACACTTGTAATGACGACACTTGCGACACTATTGAAGTGAGTAATTTTGATGTGTAACATATTGCCCCCAAAAGTGCGAAGTTAGAAGAAGATGATGAATGAAGTACTTTGTAGAATTTTTTGAGAAAGGGTATGGATGCAAAGATCCTGGTAGAAGCTACACACAACCATCAAACAAATATTATTACCTGTTTCAAACCCAAGGCATGAATACCTATGCTTGAGTGATAAAGAATTGTTAGGTAGGGCCGCCATAAAATTCACTGCGGATCCATAATTATATTGATAAAAGGTATAGTCACTGAAGATACAATGTGGATCTATAATCCTATGACCTGAACTGATTGTAGCCACAAAGAATACACAGTGGATCTACGAGATGACAAGACATAGCCACGACCAATACAAAGTGGATCTATGTTACAGTATATGTGTCATAGTTCAAAAGAACTCCTTCGTAACCTAGGAAAAGTATACATAAGTGTGAAAAATCAACCGAGGGTCTTCTTACCGATCCCAATGTAGTACGAATCTAACCATGTGAATAGATGTATTGATGTAAAACATGGTAGAAACCACTTTATTACCAGTCAATGATGTAAACCGTTAACAAGCGCGAGGGAAATCACCATTGATGTCAATGATTCCCAAGGTACTCTAGAACATTCCAACGAATGTGAATAGATGATCTGAATTCAAACATCCATGGAATCATCCAATCAGAGGTCAATGATGTAAACCCATTGTTAGACATGAGGTGGCCTGCCATTGAGGCATGCAGGTCCCAAAGTACTAATTGGTTTCTAAGTCTAACTCCTATATAATGTGTTGATGTCGACATGAATAGACTCATCGAAGGAGGGCCTTGATATATCCCCCATCAACGACACAAAAAAGACACAAAGATGTAATTGGTGGATCAAATGAACATGGACTGACACAGGTATTGAAACAAGATATTTGTGATGGCTGACTCTCGAGGCAGATACTTCCCTTGAACATTGAGGCGCATCAGAAGAAACGTGACATGGACCAAAAATTGATGATGCAGTGGATGCTATGAATTTCGTCAGGTGACCCAAAGGAGTAAAATAAACTCATAGGATTGGCTCAGTGCAAAGGTTCAGTGGATTAAAATGCGTGCAAATAGAAAGTGTCGTGTTCAAGGGGGACCATAAGAGTTACTTGTAGTGTTCTCAAAAAATGCTTGGCTTGCTTCTTTCAATTTTTCCCCCATCCAGATAGATGAGTACCTCTTTTTAATTTAATGAGCTCGAGGAGGGTAACACATGCTCAATATAACTCACCTTCGGTAAGTTCCTCTTCCTTTGTTTAACAAACTGGAAGAAGTAAGGGTTTGGTCCCAGATGGGCCCTTCAATGTTTGATTGTTTAACGAGTCTAGAGAAGGTAAACTTGGTGGTTTTTAATATTTAGAGAGTCTAAAAAAAACTTAAAGATGACTCCAGTGTTGTTATTTTTCATAACGTTAGTCTCACAAGGCCGAAAAAGAGACAAATTATCACTCGAAAGACACCCTTTCAAACCTTTTAACGAGTGGGAAAGGAAACAAGATCACTCGAAAATATTTTCATGTTTAGAGAGTATGAAAAGAGCTTAAAGACGACTCCAAGGGGTTCCTTTTTCGTATACCCATGCGAGTCCGAAAAAGTGATAAAATTCTACTCGGTTACATTCTCATGTTTTTTCGAGAATGATAAATAACAAAGATTAAGCTCGGTATGCCCCCAACTTGAAAGCTAGTGGCTTAACTCCAGAGTGATCATCAAAGGCTGGACACATGCCCTCCAAGATTCAATTCGTTCACCGACTTTGAGGTTGTCACCAATTTCTCTACTAGATGGAGAAAAAGGATAGTAGTGGATGAAAATAAGGTTCAAGAGAGGTGATTGTTTCATTTTTTAACGAGCTTGACACATGAAAAGAACTATTCTCAGGGCTTCGGGTGCAATCCCCAAATTTCTGTTTCATTTTTTAACGAGCTTGCTACAGAGAGGAAAACTATGCTCAAATATTTTGTTTTATTTTTTAATGAGCTTGGTACAGAGAAGAGAAACTATGCTCATAGACTCTCCTTGATCATGGGTTCCAAGAGAATAACGCTCTGGAAGGACACCATGTCAAGAGACAAAAATCGATCATGGATTCTAAGAGATCTTCATTGGATGGAAGAAAATCATTCTGGAAGGAACACATGTCGAGGGCCGCATTAGGGAAAGGAGATCAGGATTCAGTACCCCTACCGAAGAGATCACCATGTCAACTATTGGATCCAAATCATCGGAAGTTGAAGTCATGGGCGGCAATGAAAAATCAACATCAGGAGGGAATATAGAATGTATATATTCTCGAATTTATTCACAAGGGGGGAAGAAAAGAGGACCGATGATGGTTGTCATCCTGAGGTATCTCATCAATGCTCAACATTTCCTGAATAGATTCATCAGAAGGAAAAATTAGGGAAATGTAGTCGATAAGGAATTTAACTGTGATGGCATCGATTAACTGTCAGGTGCCAATAGATGTTGGTCATCCGAAGAGGGAGAAGTAGATTGGACAACAACGTATGATGTTTTGGCTGGACTAAGTGGCATGGTGTCACCTAGCACATCGAATTCCAAGGGACTAGGTACAATCCAAGCGTCATATGATTCCAAAGATTGATAAGTCATGGTCGAAATCATATCGATGGTGGCAATATGATGTGTAGTCGGTGGAAGTGGTGTAGGGAAGGTACCCATAAGGCTAGAATATTTCAGCAAGCCAACACCAACGCTTTCATACGTGATCTTGTGATCTCCCAAGAATGGAATATTGTTGGTAGCAAGAGCGCGAGCATTGGGTGTACATAAATCTAACTGATTGACAATGACAATTTTTCCCTGATGAGGGAATTGTACACATCGAAACACTGACGAGGAAACGAAAGTCATAGAATAAAACCAACTTCTTCCAAGTAATAAGTTTTAATCGAGGGGAGCATCGACCACCTCGACATCAACAATGATGTTTTTGCCGCCCAACTGGACAGGAAGGGACTATAAAATCCCATGGGGATAAAAACCTCTCCCATCGAATGCATGTAACATCATTGGAGATTTGTTAAGTGTGGGTGATTTAAAATTTTTCCAACATGCTAAAGACATGAAACAAGTAGAGGCTCCCTCATCCAAGATGGTTTGATGAATTTGTTGATTGTGAACAACAATATCAATTTGGAAAGCAAGTTGGTGGGAGAGTCGAGATGTATAATTGTCCAGGTTAAACATGATATGTTTGGACTACTCAGGATCAACAATGCCAATAGCAACCAAGAGTGTTCTACGTTGACCGGGGTAGTGCTGTAGAACTTCTAACGCAGACATAGCACACAATGCTTGAGCTAAATCTTCAACAATGTTGTAGTTCTGGGAAGCACGTGAACTAGGATTAAAGGTAGATTTACAGATAGTTCTCTTAGGAGGGCATAATACAGAGTTGAACGAAG
Source organism: Picea glauca (assembly GCA_000966675.3). Classification (NCBI taxonomy): domain Eukaryota; kingdom Viridiplantae; phylum Streptophyta; class Pinopsida; order Pinales; family Pinaceae; genus Picea; species Picea glauca. The sequence continues at coordinate 1,124,345 of JZKD02S1672944.1, read as the reverse complement.
GTTTCTCAATCTGAAGTGGTCCAGATAGAGGACTAACAGATGGAGAACTAACAGAGGATATTGATGGATCCGGTAAAGAACCGTTAGTGACCTTGGCTTTGTCAAGTTTAGCTGGTGTGTCATATGTCTTAGAGCAAGTGGTCAAATTAATCCCATTAAACATATAAATATGGGAACTTGTCGAGGCCTCATCATGAGGATGGATAGAACTACCCCCAGGAGAGGGGGTTTGAGAAACCATGGATTGCTGCTGTGCAAAAGGATGAGTATGCACAATGGGTTGTGAATTTCCCTAGAAAATTTTGGCCACTTCATCATGATTTGGAAATTCTCGAGTGTAGTGATCATCACCACAAATGATACACAGGAATTTCAGTTTTCGTTGTGGTTTCTTTTCGGTAGCAGGTGTTTGAGATTGATGTTTTGGTTGTTTATTGTTATTAGTATTTTTTGGTTTATTTTTTTCCTTTTTCTTACCTATGGATTGTTGTGAAGGGGCAGATTGAATTGCATTCACCTCAGAGATCTGAGTTTGGGGGGAGGTAGAGGAGAGTGTGGTTGACTGGGAAGTAGATTTTGTTTTGACGGAACCGATAACACCTTCCGCATGAGATGAGGATGGGGACTTTGATGGATCGATATTAACTCGAGAAACATTCATAAGAAACTCATACAAGGTACTATATTGTGAATAAACCAAATCTAAGTATTGAGCTCAAGCAATGGTTTCTTCATCGGTGACTACGCCACCCATAGAGACATCATGAGCAATCGGGGGTAAAAGTTATTTAGTAAACCACTCTACCAATAATTATCCAGGAATGATTGCTTTGATCATCCTTCATCATCGTCTCCACTCATGAATATGATCAAAGATATGCACGGAGTCAGTTTGACGAAGGGAGGTCAAGAGTTCAGTACCCATCTCGTAATGAATAGGTAGTTGAAAGTGCGTGAGGAAAGACATGACAAAGGAGTTGAAATCATGAAAATAAGCATGTGGTAGTTCAATATACCACTTTATTGCAGAGCCTGTAAGTTTCCGCTAGAAAATATGCAAACGTATAGAATCATCCATGAGGGAGTTTGATGAACACCACAAATGGAAAGTCATCACATGGTTATTTGGATCTTCTCCAAGTTTTCCATCAAATTTCAGAATATCAAAAGGAAGTTTAGCTGGAATAACTGGCCAAACTGGTGAATGAAAAATAGGATCATTGGTTAACTGAGACAAGTTTGGGAGATCCAGAGTCGCAAGGAGAGGTAACGGTCGGTTAACTTGCGAGTGATACTGGTGTGGCATAGGAACACCAATAGGACAATAAACTAGGTTAGGTGGATAATTGTAACTAGTAGGCCCCCCTACATATGGTTGTTGCTGACCAGGATAAGAAAGATTCGATGATGGCTGAGAAACATTTGCATAACCTGGTGGGTTCTGAGCATTATAAGATGGGTGATTTTCTTGCCCATAAGGAGGATAAACATGTTTCCCTTGAGGAGGGTAAGAAGTAGATCCTGGAGGAAGATACACATTAGGCCCATGGGGAGGATAAATATTAGACCCTTGGGAAGGATAAGGTTGTTGTCCTTGAGGACTCCAGGTGGTGTTTGGGATGCCGCTCGGATAAGGTTGTCCATAAGATGGTCCAAAAGGAACAGGATTTGACACTCCTCCTTGTGGGTTATGATATGAGTGCCCCCCAACATAGGGTTGGGTAAATGTGCCTCCCAAAGATACTCCCCAGGATTGTGAAGGGTTTCCAGCAAATGAAGGTTGTGCCCCCACTAGTGGTGGATTAACGACCGGGGTATGACTGGAAAAGGGAGGTTTCCCTCAGAGAAGAACATGAAAAGGGGGTTGTCCACCGAGAGGGGTAGGCTCATGATAGGATGGTGGTCTTCCAGGAGGGATAGGTCCGCTAGACGGTGGTTTCCCTCCAATCAGTTGTGTTTGGATGGAAAGGGTTTGCATTCTCTGGTGCAAAGATGTCCCAACAATATCATGCAAAACATGTGGAGCTGTAGAATGAAAGTTTGTAAAAGTGGGGGTAGGGATCGAAGTGCCTTGGGAATGAGTAGAGGTGATGAGTCCAACATTAGGATGGATTTGTGTTGACATAACAGTAGGGTTAATGACCTGATCGATGGGGTGATTCATAGTTTGACTGGATGGCCCAGTTTCAACAGGAGGGTCATGAGGATAAAAGGGTTTTCGAATGGATTCAAAATGCTCATAGAGATCACGTCCTGATGAAGTCCTCCATACAGAATGAGAAGGTGTGTGATTTGTATCTACTATAGTGGTAGGACGAACATGAGGCCCATACTCATCACCAAATATTGGTTCTGTGGATCCCATATATGTTTCGGTAAATGCTCTCTCAGGTAACTGTGGGACCTCTTCGTCTATAACGTTCCCAAGGGAGTCTAAACGAAGCAAAAGTGGTTTGAGAGAGGTTGTCGTCATATATGTAGTGCGAGGAGTGGGATTCTCAACTGTAACCAAAGTGCCTTCTAGATTGTCTAAGAGAGGAGTAACAACATTCCCAGCGTTAGATTGATTTTCTACCTCTCCACGGTAGTTGTCTTCTGGAGGGTTAGGAGGTAAGGGTTGATAGCCTTCCAAAGGCAGCCCTTGCATCCTACATGATCAACGAAGACCTTTATCGTCTACAGGCTCAATTTTGGAGAATAACATCACAAGCTGAAAATATAAGGCCAACTAACAAAAAGAAACAACATACGCTAATAAAATCTAGGAATCAAAACCAAGAAAACAAAACTTCTCTCGATGATTGTACTAGTTGGTGATGAAATCCAATGTTGCATGATCAATTCAAGAAGAGGATAGGATATGGTGGAACAATTACAATGGTGACCTTCTTAATAGACTTTCACCTTGGTGCAAGCTTCCACGTAGTGATTGTGGATTTACCCTCCAAGGAGCCCGAGTGAGTTTGACCAATGTCTGTTCCAGGTACAATGAGACTTTGCTTCATTGTCACCTCGTGTAAGTACCTAAATATTATGGAAACTAAGGACACCAACTCGCAGTTAGCCCCTGGGCGGGTATAGTTGACAGTCCTATCTGAACATATGGGCAGGCTAACAAGTCCAAAATTAACTCGAGAGGCTCCCACACATAATCATGGGTATACCTTCAAGTGACCCCCAATATACATTCTGACCAGTACAAACAATTGAATCACAGAGGGATAATCTTCGTAATTCTCCCGAATGTGACCTTGCGCGTAACCTCTGTGTGAGAGGGGGATCCCAGAAAGTCTATACGACAATTGGATTTTCTCTCCCTATCGCAAGATGCTAATGTTTGTTTTGAAAAACTTTGGAGAGTTGTAATCATAGCCTAATCCAAAGTGCTAATCCTAGTCTAATGTTGGTGGAAGATCCTAAAAACAAAATATTCTAGATAATTTTTAATTAGCGTTCATTTTTACAGCTGTTCTTTACTCAAAGGGTGTATGACAATGAAACTAATGGTATTATGACTCAATTCCCCAAAAATGGACAAGAAAATGATAATCAGTCTTGTCTTTCGATGAATGCCTATTTAGGGGAAAGAGAAAGGGTTGTTTTCACTATCAACGACTAAGATTCAATGTCCTCATATAATTGTTTCTCAATCAAATCCAATGTAATGCTAAAAAATTACAGAAGTGCCTTCTAATATCCAAACCAATCACTAAAATATATCCTTTTTCTTATATGTGAATGATAATTAGATGTAAAAATTATAATGTCAATTAGACTTCAGGATTAAACAATTAGAAGCAATCCTCACACAAACAAAAATACACTCTCGTCATGAATAAACAAGAAAGACAAAGATAACCAAATTTGCAAACAAGAACCAAAAACCTCAAACAAAAGAGAAATGATGGAAAAATGACCTCAAAGATCAAATGGAAAGGTTCACAGACCTTTGGATTTCCTCACAAAATCTTCCACTCAGTCAGATAAATGGGAAGAAAACAACAAGTCAACTCTAGGTCAGCAAAGACAAAGAGTGACTTCAAGGAAAGGAAAGAAAATGTCAAATTCCCAAACAAAAGAGGATCAATTCTTAGAAAACATGGTGTTGAAGGCCAATACCAAGATGTACTGAGAGTATGAGACTCTGAGCAAGTGCAAAAAACAAAAATGGAACCCAGAAATTGAAAACCTAGAGGATTTTTCACAGAAAAGGGGGTAGCGCTCTGGTGTAAGGGGCACCAGAGCATTCCAATGCTCTTTGTAAGACCATCAAGGAGTGTTAACGCTCTTATAGCAAGGATAGGAGAGTGTTCTACTTCAAAAGTTCAGAAAAATGCCCAGAAACTCAAAAAATCAAGCAAATTCAATCAATCAAATTGCATATGATGAAATCAAGAGCCAATCAATCAGATGTAAGAATCAAAGAGTCAGTATGGAGAAGGTCAAATGAGTGGGAAAAGGGACAAAACAAGATCTGGGAATGGAAACAAAAATTAGATCTCCTCCCTAGTGGAGTCGCCAATTTCTGTTATAGGTGAATCCTCCTTCGGACAAGCAGATTCCCTCTTGGTCTCTAGACTCCTAACGCCAAGAAAAAAAAGTGATTAACATGGGCACTGACATTATTTTAGGTCTAATAAATATAAAATACGAAGGAGAAGAAGAAATATATGTAACTTATTAACAACGTTTGTCCTTGCAAAGTCCAGGCTGAGCTTCGATCCTAAGTTCCCTAGTAGGTCCTGTAGAACAAACAAAGATACAGTGGACTTCCTATTCTACTGAGATTATCTCAAACATAGATTTTTCTACTGAAGACAAACTCATGTGGAACAAACATAAGTTTGAAAGAAACAGAACAAGCATTGATATATTGATAAGAACAAGTAAAAGTACTTACAATCCTTTGGATGAAGGTGCAACGGCTTCTTCCAGTTCTCCTTGTCCAACCCCTTTGCTCAAGTAATCTACACTGATTGTTTTGATGAAATCTCACTTATGAGATCATAATTTTCATATCTCCAATATTTTTTGTCAATACCACTTATAGGATCATAAGTTTGGTATCAATCTCTAGTCCTCACTTCCCCTTTCACCATGAGGAGGCCTCATTATATAACCTTGGAGAGGCCCAACCACTTGAGATATATTTGGGATAAGTTGAGGATTCTTCTCCTTTAGTTGAGGATCTTCCCTAAGATCATTCCTTGACCTTCTATTCGAATCCAACCACCTTCATATATTGAGGGGATTGTCCCCTGATTTCCTCCAACAAACCAAAATTCGCCCAAAAAAGGGTAATGCTCCCCCAAAAGGGTACACATAGAATTTCAACGATCCCCCAAAGAGGCCTAGGGAGTGATGGCACTCCCTGACAGTGGGTAGGGGAGCACTGCCCTCCAAAATCCATTTTTGAGTGGTTTTTCCAGTGGCAAAAGGCTTGTACTCCTTGTCAACTAATTTCTCTTCTTCAAAACTAGTCTTTGAAGTGTCTTAAGTGTCCTTGTGATGTCGTTAGAGGCACGACATAGGAAATATGGAAGTATGATGTTTGTGACACTTGCGACACTCGTGGTCAAGATGTGACACTTTCGGACAAGATGCGACAATTACAACACTTGTAATGATGACACTTGCGACACTATTGAAGTGAGTAATTTTTATGTGTAACAATTTCTTAGATCTAGGAATTGATATCTTCTGAATAAATTATACTCTTGTAGGGTCAATATTTACTCCTTCAACAATCACTATGTTCCCTAGAATATTACCTTCATTCAATGCAAATTGAGACTTCCTTGGATTGAGTGAAATCCCATACCTTCTGCACTTCAAGAATGTCTTCCTCAAATGCTGCAAATGTTCTTTATGGCTTTGATAAAACACTGTTATATCATCCAAATATATCAAAACAAAGTTATCCTTCTCACCTACAAAGGAAATGTCCATAGCCCTCTGAAAGGTGGCCCTAATATTCATAAGCCCAAAGGGCATCTTGGCATACATAACAATACCCCAAGGAGTTGTGAAGGTTGTCTTTTATCTGTCATCTGGGTGTACTGAGGTTTGGTTATAGCCTGAAAACCCATCAATAAAAGACATGACACTAGCTCTAGACACTCTTTGCAAGATATGCTCCATGTTCGACAAAGGGTAGTTATCTTTCTTAGAGCACTTGTTCAAGTTCCTAAAGTCAACACACAACCTAATATCCCCATTCTTCTTCCTAATAGGAAGTAAATTAGAAACCCAATTAGAATATCTTAGTGGAATAATAATTTGAGCATTCAATAATTCTTTAATTTCCTTTTCCATTATGGGTAGAAGAAGAGGGTTGATAGATCTCAGATTTTGCTTGAATGGAATGGATTGTTTCTTCAGAGGGATTTTATGCTCAATCACTTGAGTGTCATAGGTATTTAAGTCACTGTACTCCCATGCAAAAATGTATGAAAATTATTTCATTAGGATGCCATAATCAACTCTCTGTTCTGCAGTCAACTTTGTGGACATATTTATGGTTTTTGGGCACTGTTCATCTCCTCAGTTGTATTGAAAGATAGAAGGGTATTCCTCTTTCTTATCAGGCTTCAAAGGCACATCATTCTGGTAAAAATTCTTCTCAAGTGGTACTAATCCTCTTGGGATTTGATTATTAGGAAGATGAATAATATCATGGCGTCCGATTTTGTTTTTCAATTTAGGATTTTTTATCTTTTCAACATTTTCATTTTCATGATCTATATGGAGGGATGAAAACTCATCTATAACTTCCAAAAATCTAACCAATTCCTCCTCCTCATCAAACAATTTCCAAAACTTTACATTGTCTAGAAAGGAGGGTCTATATTTCACTTGAATTTCATAGTTAAGCTTTGCTGGCAATGGTGGATTAAAGGTGCTAGCTGAAACAACTAATGAATCAACAAGTTGATTCATGGCTCTAGGAATATATGAAATATTGAATGCTAGAAAATAATCAATGAGATTCCATACCTCATATTTGTATGCCTTAAGCCTGACATGTGTTGGATTGGAAAGTGTTCTTGACTTTTTGAATTATCATATCAACATCTCCATATACTTTCAGCCCCTGAATATTCATGTCCTTAGCAACGTTTAAGCCCAAGACCAAGGCTTCGTATTCTTCTATGGAAATTTTCACCTTGAAATCTAACTTGAAGGAAAAATGAATTGTTTCTTTGGAAGGTGAAACAAAAACAACACCTGCTCATGCATACTCTTTTGAACAAGTGCCATAAAAAAACATACTCTATATAGGAGTATTTTACACTTCTGAATATTTGCAAATAGGCTTCCTGAGCTGCAAAGATGATGACTGAGAATAATCAATCTGAATTATACAAGACCCCAAACCTGTGTCAACTGAATATATGGGATGATTAGTAGGTTCCTTCTCATCATTGACAATATAAGCTAATTGTTCTTTCCTATACAATCTCCTTTGTTCCCCTCCAAAGATTGGGACAATTGCATAGGAAAGGTCATTTTGCAAGGTACCTCCTAACCTCTTTATCCAAGCTCTATATAAGAGCATACCAAATTTGGGTGGCACATCAACTACCACAATGTCCATTATCATGCTCCTCATGGACAATTGGGATAAATAAATTTCTAGATCTTTAATCAAGCCAAGGCACTTAACCTTCCTAGAGTCAAATGAAAATAAATCATGATAAGACTTGGTAATTTCTAAAGCCAACTCATCCATGACTACTTTTGGCATGAGGTTATGAGAATCTCATGTGTCTAGAAGGAAATTATGCGGAATTTTATCATGGATGTTCTAGGAGACATAGAAAGGTGGAGAGGTTTCCTCACGGTATTCAACCATTGGACTTAGGACAATAGTAGGCTTATCATATTGGAGGTTTACAACATCAACAACAGTTGGCATGGGTTTAGGCTCAAGGGATTTGAGTATGGTTTGTTTGAAGGTATCATTCTTCATTAATTGCATGAGTGGTATGGGAATTTTAACCTTCTGAATTTCTGATTCAAAGATAAAAGAGAAAGGAACTTTGTCAGGGTTTCTTACCTCGTGCATAGGGGATTTAAGAAGTACTTGATGTTTTTTTTGAGCTTGATCTTTGATTAGTTGTTGTTTTGCAGGGGCAACAAATTTCTTGGGAGGAGCTTGCTCATCTTTCTTATTATTACTTTGTTTAGATGTTAGATTATACCTATTCTGATCATCAACTTGACAAATAGATCCATCATTTGAGTCTTGATTAGACTTCTGACTAATAAAAGCTTCTTCATATGAAGACTGTGTCAAGAAAGATGCATTACCTTTATCTCCTAAATAATGGATCTGATCATATTCTTCTGGTTGATCTTCCTCCATTACTGTGTTCTGAAAAGGGGCTTTGATATTCCGATCCTCATTAACATTTCTATTTCTTTGTAAAATATGATTTTGCTCATTATTTCTTCTATAAGGATTTGGATTTCGAGGAATAAAAGAATTAGGATATCTACCTTTTACGGGCTACTTGTTTTCAATCTTTATCTTGGACAATTCAGAAGTCAATGATTCAATCATCTTAGCCATCTTTTCAATATTAGGATCATCACTTGATGACGAGGCTTCTCCTTTTTGTTTCCTTCTATATCCTCTACCTTTCAACTTCTCTGTAGCAAGGATGTTAGATTCCACTTCGAGTGATGCATCCTGCATATCATCCAATTTAACAAATCTCCTTTCTCTTAACAAAAAACAAAATCCAGAATCAAATGCATTATCATTTGTGATTTCTACAGAGGTAGAAGTAGGCTTGATTTCAGCTGCGATATTGCTATACATCCGGTTAAATTTCTTGGTAAAATCTGAAATTGATTGACTACTTTCCCTTCTCAAGTTCCCAAACTCTATAATGTAGTAAAGAAAATCCTTCTTATCCCCGCATTGTTTTAAGAAAGTATCATAAAAAACTTCAATACCTATTATGGATCCCTGGGTTAATTCTCTAAACCATCTCCTAGCCTCTCCATCTAAGCTTTGCAGAAAAACTCTCATCCATACATCTTCCTCTGTGATATTTAAGTTATCATCATAACTATAAAATAATTCAAGATTCTCTTCAGATGTGACCTCTTCTGCCCCTGAAAATTTTGGCATATACTTTTGATAGTCTCTAGTAGGCATTGCATTTAGAGGATTTGGAAATACTAATGGGGAATATCTAGCATCTATGATTCTTTCCATATTAGTGAGATTTTGAGGTGTTGCTGCCATGATAGTAGTAGATGTAGATGTACTAAAAGTTTGGATCACTAGGGGTTGAGATGAGGCTGATATAGAGGATGAAGGTGAGGTAATGAGAGAAACAGGTATTTCTGGACAAAAGGTAATGAGAGAAAAAGGTTATAAGAATCTCTGTAAAATTCAGACAATAACTTGGCAAGGTTTTCTTCTCCTTTTATAGACAATTCATGTAAGACAATCTCAAGTGCAACAATATTTGTATGAATGTAGGATGAATTTTGTTCATTTTCAGATTGAGAAGATTCTATAGAGGATGAGAAAATGTCTTCTTCAACAAATGGTGAACTGTCTTCTTGAGTAAGATCAGAAGATCCTTGAACTTCTGAAACTAATTTTTCACTATCAATCTTTGAGCCTATAACTTCAACAAGTGTTGGTTTTATTAGTGGATTTTCTGGAAAAGACACATAGGTCTTTCTAGAGATACTTGAACTTGAAGATCCCTTCTGTAATTCCTTTCCTTCTTTGATGATTCTCTTAGGATCAGATATTGGATCAATTAGTGGCTTCTGAGGATTTGCTCGAGTATGTGCCTTCTTAGGAGACACCATGTACGAATGGAGTCACCAGATAGAATATTACAACCAAACTAATGCCCTGCCTTTGTCTATCATAAAACATTGGGACTATGTCGTCTCCCAGGGAAGCTTGCTTCACACTCCTTTCCCCGACAACGATGCCAATTTGTTATCACTCCATGAGTCTCTTTAGGTTGTTGATCAAGAGATCCTGGTAACTTAATAAAAAAACTCAATAATGTATGGAAAATTGGATCAAAGATGAATAACTCACACACTCATTCCTTCATTCAAGATAATTTGAACATATCTAGACGAAATAAGGCCTTCAAAAGCTATGGATCAGATGGTTTATATAATTTAGGTGGGTGGAGAATGCCAACTATGTCAACAATATTACATATATTAAAAACACATGTAATAGGTTGAATATAACCAACAAAAGACTTGTGATTCTTTGCTTATTAATGCAGATATAATATGACATTCATCAATCATTAAATAAATGAAGAACTGAATATAAGATTCAACTCGCAAGTGAAGAATAAGAAATATGGACAGAGGTTTGAGCAATATCAATGAAAGAGTCTTATCATTCCAGAATATATATCGAGGTCTTTACAACAAAAGAGTACATATGAGTCTTCAATATCAAACCCTTTACAATGATGCCTCAAAGGGCTTAAATAGATTTTACAAATTTGAGTAGGATCCTCAAAAGATGGTTCTGATTGCCACCTATTAGATCAAATATAAATTGATACAAAAGATAGGATGATATCCTAATTCTAAGGGATAGGTAGCCCATCCAAATTCCAAATATTTAGCTCCACCTGAGCTTCCTCGTGGTTGTAGGATTCCTTTAATGTCTTTTTCTAACACATGGAGTAATGACTCATCCATTAAATGCTGAAAATTAGGTTAACTATGACCAAAACTCTGACACGCAGAAGGTTGACAAGTTGGTAGTGAAATTCATAGAGAAAACACAGTCTGTGCTACAAACTCCTGTAGGTGCCAGTTTCTCCATAAAACTTCAAAATTGCTTGAAAAATGCTCTTTAAGGTTGAGAGACTGTCTCATCAAAACACATATTACCGCAATTTTCTATCCTTATTGAGACTACTTAGAATTGATCTCAATAACCATATATCCATACATGTCTCTTTAAATTAATTTCCATACCTTCATAAGACTTCAAAACATCTTAGTTCATCAAGGTCAACATCCATTAATCGCAGAACCTTGAAACAATCTTTGAATCAATCACCATGCTTGGTAGAACTAGAATAAGTAGTTTCTTTTAAGAAGATAGCCAAATTCTTCTTGCTAAGCATATTCTTAGCCAAATATAAGTCTTCAACTAGCTTTCTATTGTCTACTCTCAGGACGAGGTTCTCTTTGTACACATTAACAAATTGTTTCCTCTGAATCATCTTTTTTCTGATGTTTCTCTTTAGCTGGTTACACTCCCCTGCTAGTTCATTTATTTGACTTGAAAGTTGTCTTCGGAGTGTGACATTCTCTTGATGTAGCTTCTGATTATTCTCCTGAACTTATTTGAGTTATTTGTATGCATCCTTGAATAATTGATCCCAATTAGCTTTAGGTCATTGATCTATTTCTGAAGCTAAATCTGGTGGAGATTCACTCGATTGAACTATGGCCTCAAGTTCTTCCTTTTCAAGAGGAGAAACTTTAAATCTTGATAACCTAGTTCTAGGCTTTATAACATCAGTGCTTTGATGGTATTCCTCTGCTAATACAATATTTCTCTTGGAGG
>JZKD02S1672944.1:1040993-1080738 GCA_000966675.3 Picea glauca | reverse complement strand
AGTCCAATTATTTTTACAAACTAGGGGAAACAGGGTGTTACACCTGGGAAGCTTCGAAGCTCAATGAGTGTTGTTGGGGCTGGTCAGTCACAGATGACTTGGATCTTGGCTGGATCCACATGTATGCCATGTTGATCAATGATGTAGCCTAGGTAATTGACCCTGTCCATGCCGAAGGACAATTTTTCCAAGTTGGCGTATAGCTTGTGCTACCGTAAGGTGTGCAGAACCTGCTAAATATGCTGCAAATGTTCGGCCCAAGTCTTGCTGTAAATTAGAATGTCATCCAGATACACCACTACAAAAGTATTGGTGAATTGTCACAGGATATCATCCATCATCCTGATGAAAGTGGCTAGAGCATTTGTCAAACCAAAGGGCATGAACAACCATTCAAAAAGGCCTTCCTCTGACTTGAAGGCGGTCTTCCATACATATGTGTGTTCTATCGGGACTTGGTGGTAGCCAGACTTCAGATCAATCTTACTGAAGTATTTGGCCCCCATGAGTTGATCAAGGAGTTCATCGATTCAGGGAATCGGGTACCGGTTTCTGACTGTGATTTTATTCAGAGCCTGACAATCAATACAGAGTCACTAGGTTTCATCTTTCTTCTGTACCAACATGATTGGGCTCCCGCAAGGTGATGATATGGGGCGGATGTGCCCCTTGTGGAGCAGTTCTTGGATCTGTCGCTTGATATCCTCATTCTTTAAGAAAGAGCAACGATAGACTATCCCATTGGGTAGCAGTGTGTCGGGGGTCAGATTGATGGGGTGCTTGACCTGGCAGTGCAGAGGTACCCCTGTAGGTGAGGAGAAGATATCCGAGTATTATTCCACAAACTTATCTACTTGCTTCTACTGTATGGAGAGGTCATTCGCAGAGACACTGTATGTGGCTATGATCTTTCACTTATTCTGAGAGTGAATCACAAAGAATACAAACTTCCCCATCTGAGAGATGACCTTCCTGCATTGCTTAGCAGAGATCAAGGAAATAGCACTAGGTGGGACTACCTTGGGTATCCTATACAATTTCCTGTTCAAAGTAATAATAACACTACGAGGCCTAGATTCATATATAGCATGACGTTTCCATAAATAAGGTTGGCCCAAAAGAACATCAAAAACTTCGAGAGGGGCAACATCACACAATACCTCATCTTTGAAGGGCTTGATGCCATATGATAGTTGACACTGTTGGCTGACATGGAGATCGCTTCCTTGGCGAAGCCATCCAATGGTGTATGGTTGTGGGTGCGACATTGTTGGTAGTGACAGCCTCTTGACGTCCTCTACTGAGATGAGGTTCTTCTTGATACCACTATCAACGATGAAGTGCAACGGGCCTTTTACCCACATTTGTGAATGGAAGAGGCACTCTCCTTCTTCTGGCTCGTCTGGTTCACCAGGCTGGAGCTTGGTGGTAGCAACGGTGGAACTGGGTTCCGTGTTAATGAACCATCTTCCCCTTTCTGGTTCTGGCTCAGAGTCATAACCTGCATCTGATTCAGAGGCTTTCACTTTGGCCACCAATGACTTCTTTGAGTGACAGTCAACAGTGTTATGCCAAGGTCTCTTATGGAAGTCGCACCACTTCCCAGTATCTTTCTTTGTCTTTCCAGTGTCTTTCTTTGCTTGTGGCTTGGACTGCTTGTCTTGACAGTGTCCATCTTTTCTCTGTCCTTTTTTTGGTGGGTTGGGGCTTCCCTTTACTGGATTTTGTTGTGAGGGGTTCCCAGGCCCAAATTGCCAAGTCTTTTGTTTGAGCTTTTGCTCAATTTTGACGGCATATCGGTAGGCCGCGCCCAAGGATGAGATGTCCAAAAATTCCATTTTAGTTTGGATGTATCTATGAAGAGCATCGCGATACTTGAGCACCATATGTCACTCCGAATCTTTGATACCCAACTTGGGGTGCAAGGTTTGGAAGATATTTGTGGAATCTGGCACTGCTTGGTCTCTTTCTTGCCGCAGTGTGGTCCATTTGGTATACAGGTCATCATAACTTCCGACAGGGTAGTATTGTTCCTTAATAACATCCCTAAAGGATTCCTAGGTGGTCATGACTGAAAATAATGAGGTTTCCTCTATTTATTTTTTCTCACAGAAAGTTTCCCACCAATCTTTGACATGGGGAACGACTTTGAGGAGCACAAAAGTAATCTTTTCTTTATTCAAAAAGTTATGGACATAAAAATACCCTTCTAGTAGATTCAACCACTTGTCTATAGTATCTGCGTCTATCTAAACTTAAAATATAGGAATATCGAAGTTTATTTGTACATTGAAGGGGGTGACGCCTCCATTCGAAGAAGATGCTTCGCTTGTTGGTAGCCACTGAAGGATTTGCGCGAAACTATCCATCATCTCGTTCTTCTGTTGCATGAGGGATTCTTCAATCAATAGTTTGAAAGGATCTCCTGTCCCTTCATATTTTTTTTCTCCTTCCATGGGAGGTTGCTTAGGTCTGCGAGAGATTCTTTCGTCAAGAGAAACAACCTCGAGACCCAACTCTTTGTACTTCGACTCGTTGGGTACATGCATTAAGAAGACAAGGAGAAGACCGCTATGATACCATCGATCCAGATTTTATGAGAAAAATGAAATGAATACAGATTATTAACAGGTGCTTAATAGAAAATAACAGAGATACAGTAAAAATGGTTTTCTATTCAATAACGAAATAAGCTGAAACTGTAAAATGCAGCAGAAACAAGCTTGCTGGAATGGTGGCGGCTTATCTCTGAGAAGAGATGTGACGGTAGCACGCATTTTCAAGAAGAAAGTTACAATGAGGCTCTGAAGGCATTTTTACAATAAGAAAGAATGCAAAAAATCCTAGACATCCAAAAACCTAACCCTAGGAGATGAAGCACCAAAAGTCATGTGGGCCTCGTTTGGGTAAGTTAGTACATCAACTTCCCGGGGTCGTAACTTTTGCATACGATCTATGTTTTAGGCATGTGACAGCCCGTTGGAAAGGTATCATCGAGGAGATTCATTTTGGGGGCTTAGTAATGCCTTTTGCTATTTTTGGGGAGCTCTATCCTGAAAAACTTTCATTTAGGTCCTCAAAATGGCCCCGGAAGTTAAAATTGCTAAAAATAGTAAATTGCCAAAATTGTCAGAAAACTGTTTTGAGCCAGTTGGAAAAGGTGGGTGGCCACCGATATCCATATGGATCAATCCTCCCTCCTTAGGAAGAAATTTTCTCCATTGCGTTGAGTTCCCCTATCAGATGAGGAAATTTATGTTGAATTTGGCCCTGGGTGAGCCACTTGCCTTGGTGTAGGAGTTGCCCTGCTTTGATGACTCGATAAAGCTGGATCCCTTGTTGTCGAGTGCCCTTAATCTGTCTGTCCACACTCTGATCATTGGATTCCTGTTATAGGCAGTTGAGGTTGAGCTCTATTGGTTTCAGTTGTTCTGCTACTTCTCAGGTGTCCAATAATGGTGGGAAATAAGGGCGAAGGAGATCCACGTTGAACACTCGGTGAAGACCAAGGAAAGGAAGAATGTTGAGCTCAAAAGAATTATCCCCCACGGCCTTGGTGATAGTGTATGACCCATAATGGAGTGGGCGAATCTTCCGATGGGGTCCTGTAATGCATTCTTTCTGCAAGTGCAACCAAAATTTGTCGCCCACCTGAAACTTATGTGGCACTCGATGTTGATCATGGCGTTGTTTGTACTTGTCATTGGACTTCTGTAGGATATCCTGAACCTATTGGAGAATGTGCTGGATCTGCTCAATGAACCAGGTGGATTTTTCAGCTTCAGTTGGAGCAGGATATGAGTCGGTCGAGGTGACCGAAAGGGGAAGTGCAACATCTATGGGTCCCAATGGTTGGAATCCCAACCCCACTTGAAAGGGGCTGTGGTCGGTTCAGCTATGAAGGGATCGGTTGTAGCTATGATGGACATAGGTAAGGCTCTCGTCCCATGTGTGAGGGTGCTTTGAATTATACATGCGAAGGATATACACAATCATTCGATTTACAACCTCGGTTTGGCCATCTATCTGGGGGTGGAAGGCCGTGGATTTGGTAAGCTTGGTGTCCAGCAGTGACCATAGGCTCAACTAGAATGTGTTGAGAAATCGACTATCCCGATTTGAGACAATGGTTTGTGGGATTCCAAAATGTACCCAGAATCATTCAAAGAAGAGCTTGGTTGTGGCCTCTCCTATGATTCTCTTCTTGCAGGCAACCATAATCACCATCTTAGAAAAGCGATCAATAACCACAAAAACGCAGTCATTTAACCACTTGGTGGATGAGAGGCCCGACATGTAGTCCATTGAGATGGATGCCCATGGACTTTCAGGAGTAGGAAGAGGGGTGTACATGCCCTATTTCTTAGTGGTTGGTTTGGCAATAGCGCAGGCAATGCCGGACCTCATAAACTTGCTAACCTCCTATCGAAGTTTCGGCCAGTAAAAATGTTTCTGTAGCATCGCCACTGTCTTTTCAACGTCAAAGTGTCTTGCCACCCGACTGCAGTGGGCTTCCCAGATCAGCTTCGCTCGCTCACTTGATGGAACACATATATGGACCAGATGACACAACAACCCATATTGAAGATGGAAATTATCGACAACTGCATTTGCACCCAACATTTGGTAGGTGGTGGTGAAGTCAGGGTCTGTCTCATAGAGTTGGGGTCATCTAGATGTCTCATGGTCACAAGAGTCTAGCACTGTGGTGAGTGCCACCAATGGCGGTCTATTGAGGCAATCAATGACACGATTGGTGCTTCTTATTTTATACTTGATGCTGAGATGTAATTGTTGCAAGTATGTGGACCACTTTTGATGGCAGTCATTCTGCAATTTTCCCTGTGTCTGCATGAACTGTAGTGGCTTATGATCAGTGTGGATGACTGTCTCCTTCCCAAGAAAGTAATGTCTCCACTGATGGAATGCTTGCACAATGGAGTATATTTCTTTGTCATAATTAGGGTACTTACGGACAGTATCTGACAGTGTCTCACTATGGTAGGCCACGGGGTGGCTGTGCTGAGTGAGAACGGTGCCCACAACATAGTCTGAAGCATCTGTCTCGATCTCAAAAGGATGCTGCAGGTCTGGTAGTGAAATTACTGGGGCTGAGCACAAGAACTGTTTCAAATCATCAAACGCTTGTTGTTGGGACTATCCCCACGCAAATTTCTCCTTACCACCACCCCTGTTTATTTGGTTGAGGGCCCATGCAATATGGGAGAAACCAACACGAACCTACGATAGAAATTGGCAAGGCCCGGGAAGCTCCGAAGCTCAGTGAGTGTTGTTGGGGTTGGCCACTCACGGATGACTTGGATCTTGGCTAGATCCACATGTACACCATGTTGATCAATGATCTATCCCAGGTAATGGACCCTGTCAATGCCGAAGGAGCATTTTTGCAAGTTGGCGTATAACTTGTGTTGCTGCAGGGTGTCCAGAACCTGCTGAATATGCTGCAAGTGTTCGGCCCAAGTCTTGTTGTAAATTAGAATGTCATCCAGATACACCACTACAAAATTATTGATGAATGGTCACAGGATATCATCCATCATCCTCATGAAAGTGGATGGATCGTTTGTCAAACCAAAGGGCATTACCAACCATTCAAAAAGGCCTTCCTTTGACTTGAAGGCGGTCTTCCATACATCTGTCTATTCTATCAGGACCTGGTGGTAGCCAAACTTCAGATCAATCTTACTGAAGTATTTGGCCCCCGTGAGTTGATCAAGGAGGTCATCAATTCAGGGAATCAGGTACCGGTTTTTGACTGTGATTTTATTCAGATCCTGGTAATTAATACAGAGTCGCCAGGTTCAATCTTTCTTCTGTACCAGCATGATTGGGCTCCCGTAAGGTGATGATATGGGGCAGATGTGCCCCTTGTGGAGAATTTCTTGGATATATCGCTTGATATCCTCATTCTCTAACAAAGAGCAACGATAGACTGGCCCACTGGGTAGCGGTGCGCCGGGGGTCAGATCGATGGGGTGCTTGACTTGGCAGTGCAGAGGTTCCCATGTAGGTGAGGAGAAGATATCCAAGTATTCTTCCATGACCTTATCTACTTGCTTTTGCTGTGTGGAGAGGTCGGCCGTAGAGACCCTAGATGTGGCTATGATCTTTCACTTATTCTGAGAGAAAATCATGAAGAAGACAAACTTCCCCGTCTGAGAGATGACCTTCCTGCATTGCTTAGCAAAGATCAAGGAAATTGCACTAGGTGGGACTGCCTCGGGTATCCTGTACAATTTCTTGTTCAAAGTAATAATAACGCTACGAGGCCTAGAATCATATACAAAATGAATTTTCCATAAATAAAGTTTCCACTAAAGAAAATCACAAACTTCAAGATGAAAAACATCACACAATACCTCGTCTTTGAAGTGCTTGATGCCGTACAATAGTCGACACTATTGGTTGACGCAGAGATCGCTTCCTTGGCGGAGCCATCTAATGGTGTACGGTTGTGGGTGTGGCGTTGTTTGTAGGGATAGCCACTTGACGACCTCTGCTGAGATGAGGTTCTTCTGGCTAGTGCTATCAATGATGAAGTGCAGCGGGGTGCCTTTTACCCACATCTATGAATGGAAGAGGTGCTCTCCTTCTTCTGGCTCGTCTGGTTCACCAGGTTGGAGCTTGGTGGTAGAAACGGTGGCACTGGGTTCCGTGTGAATGATCCATCTTCCCCTTTATGGTTTTGGCTCAGAGTCATAATCTACATCTGATTCAAAGGCTTTCACTTTGACCACCAATGACTTATTTGAGTGACAGTTAGCAGTGTTATGCCAAGGGCTCTTATGGAAGTCACACCACTTCCCGATATCTTTCTTTGTCTTTTCGGTGTCCTTCTTTACTTGCGGCTTGGACTGGTTGTCCTGATACTATCCATCTTTGCTTTGTCCTTTGTTCAATGGGTTGTGGCTACTCTTTCCTGGCTTTTGTTGTGTCGGGTTCCCAAGCCCAAATTGCCGTGTCTTTTGTTTGAGCTTCTGCTCGATTTTGACGGCATATCGGAAGGCCGTGCCCAAGGATGAGATGTCCAAAAATTCCATTTCGGTATGGATGTATCTATGCAGAGCATTGCGATACTTGAGCACCATATGTCACTCTGAATCTTTGATTCCCAACTTGGTGCACAAGGTATGGAAGATATTTGTGAAATCTGGCACTGCTTGGTCTCTTTCTTGCCACAGTGTGGTCCATTTGATATATAGGTTGTCATAACTTTCAAAATTGTAGTATTGTTCTTTAATAGAATCCCTGAAGGATTCCTAGGTGGCCATGACTGAAAATAATGAGGTTTCCTCTGTTTCGTTTTGCTCACAGAAAGTTTCCCACCAATCTTTGACATGGGGAACGACTTTGAGGAGCGTCAAAATAATCTTTTCTTTATTCAAAAAGTTATGGACAAAAAATTACCCTTCTAGTAGATTCAACCACTTGTCTACAACATTTGCATCTATCTAACCTTCAAATATAAGAATATGAAAGTTTATTTTTACCTTGAAGGGGGTGGTGCCTCCATTAGAAGAAGATTTGTTGCCTGTTGGTAGCTGCTGAAGGATTTGCGCGAAACCATCCATCATCTCGTTCCTCTGTTGCATGAGGGATTCCTTAATAAGCAGTTTGAAAGGATCTCCTGTCCTGTCATCTTTATTTTCTCCTTCCATGGGAGGTCGGTTGGGTGTGCGAGAGCTTCTTTCGTCAAGAGAAACAAGCTCAAGACCCAACTCTTTGTACTCCGACCTCGTTGGGGACATGCATTAAGACGACAAGGAGAAGACCGCTCTGATACCACTGATCCAGATTTTATGAGAAGAACAAAATGAATACAGATTATTAACAGGTGCTTAACATAAAATAACAGAGATACAGTAAAACTGGTTTTCTATTCAATAACGAAATAAGCTGAAACTGTAAAATGCAGCGGAAAGAAGCTTGCTGGAATGGTGACGGCTTATCTCTGAGAAGAGATGTGACGGTAGCATGCATTCACAAGAAGAAAGTTACAAGGAGTATCTGAAGGAATTTTTAAAATAAGAAAGAATGCCCAATACCCCAGACATCCAAAAACCTAACCCTAGGAGATGAAGCGCAAAAGTTCATGTGGGCCCCATTTGGGTAAGTTAGTACATCAACATCCCGGGGTCGTAACTTGTGCATACGATCTCCGTTTTAGGAGTGTGATAGCCCGTTGGAAAGGTATCGTCGAGGAGATTAATTTTGATGGATAAATCATGCTTTTTCCTTTGTAATTGTGGATCTCTATCCTGAAAAACCTTCATTTAGGCCCTCAAAATGGCCCCGGAAGTTAAAACTGCTAAAATTAGTAAATTGCCAAAATTGTCAGAAAACTGTTTTGAGCCAGTTGGAAAAGGTGGGTGGCCACTGATATCCATATGGATCAATACTCCCTCCTTTGGAATAAATGGTCTCCATTGCGTTGAGGTCCCCCATCAGATGAGGAAATTTCTGTTGAATTTGGCCTTGGGTGAGCCACTTGCCTTGGTGCAGGAGTTGCCTTGCTTTGATGACTCGATAAAGATGGATCCCTTGTTGTCGGGTGCCCTTAATATGTCTATCCACAATTTGATCATTGGATGCCTATTGTAGGTAGTCGGGGTTGAGCTCTATTGGTGTCAGTTGTTCTGCTACTTCTTAGGTGTCCAATAATGGTGGGAAATAAGGGCAAAGGAGATCCATGTTGAACACTGAGTGAAGACCAATGAAAGGAGGAATGTTGAGCTCAAAAGAATTATCGCCCACAACCTTGGTGATAGAGTACGACACATAACGGAGTGGATGAAGCTTCCGATGGGGTCTTGTAAGGCGTTCTTTCTGCAAGTGCAACCAAACTTTGTCGCCCACCTGAAACTTATGCGACACCCGATGTTGATCATGGCACTGTTTGTACCTGTCATTGGACTTCTATAGGATATCCTGAACCTGTTGGCAGATGTGATGGATTCTCTCAATGAACCAGGTGGATTTGTGAGCTTCATTTGGAGCAGGAGATGAGTCAGTCGAGGTGACCGCAAGGGGAAGTGCAACATCTATGGGTCCCAATGGTTGGAATCCCAACCCCACTTGAAAGGGCTATGGCTAGTTGATCTATGAAGGGTTCGGTTGTAGCTATTTTGGACATAGGAAAGGCTCTCATCCCATGTGCGAGGGTGATTTGAATTATACCTGCGAAGGATATGCAAAATCATTCAATTTACAACCTCGGTTTGGCCATCTATCTGGGGGTGGAAGGCCCTAGATTTTGTGTGCTTTGTGTCAAGCAGTGACTAGAGGCTCGACCAGAATGTGATAAGAAATCGTCTATCCCTATCTGAGATAATGGTTTTTGGGATTCCAAAAAGTACCCAGACTCGTTCAAAGAAGATCTTGGCAGTGGCCTTTGCTGTGATGCTCTTCTTGTAGGCAACCAAAATCGCCATCTTAGAAAAGCGATCAACAACCACAAAAACACAATCATTTCCCCGCTTGGTGGATGGGAGGCCCAACATGTAGTCCATTGAGATGGATTCCCATGGCCTGTTAGGAGTAGGAAGAGGGGTGTACAGGCCTTGTTTCTTAGCGGTCGGTTTGGTAATAGCACATGCAGTGCAGGACCTCATATACTTGCTGACCTCCTATCGAAGTTTCGGCCAGTAGAAATTTTTCTATAGCATCGCCACTGTCTTTTCAATGCCGAAGTGTCCTGCCACCCAACTGTAGTTGGCTTCCCAGATCGTCTTCACTCGCTCACTTGATGGAACACAAATATGGCCCAAACGACACAAAAACCCATTCTGAAGATGGAAATTATCGACAACTGCGTTTGCACCCAACATTTGGTAGGTGGTGGTGAAGTCAGGGTCTGTCTCATAGAGTTGGGGCCATCCAGATGTCTCATGGCCACAAGAGTCTAGCACCATGGTGAGTGCCACGACTGGCGGTCTACTGAGGTAATCAGTGACGCGATCGATGCTTCCTGTTTTATACTTGATGTTGAGGTGGAATTGCTGCAAGTATGTGGACCAATTTTGATGGCGGTCATTCTGCAATTTTCCCTGTGTCTACATGAACTGTAGTGGCTTATGATCAGTGTGGATGACTATCTCCTTCCCAAGAATGTAATGTCTCCACTGGCGGCATGCTTGCAAAATGGAGTACATTTCTTTTTCGTAAGAAGGGTACTTACGGATAGTATCTGACAGTGTCTCACTATGATAGGCCACAGGGTGGCTGTACTGAGTGAGAATGGTGCCCATAGCATAGTCTGAAGCATCTGTCTGGATCTCAAAAGGATGTTGGAGGTCTGGTAGTGAAATTATTGGGGCTGAGCACAAGCGTTGTTTCAAATCATCGAATTCTTTTTGTTGGGACCGGCCCCACGCAAATTTTTCCTTACCACCACCCTTGTTTATTTGGCTGAGGGCCCATGCAATATGGGAGAAACCCAACACGAACCTGCGGTAGAAATTGGCAAGGCCCGGGAAGCTCTGAAGCTCAGTGAGTGTTGTTGGGGCTGGCCAGTCGCGGATGACTTGGATCTTGGTTGGATCCACATGTACACCATGTTGATCAATGATGTAGCCTAGGTAATGGACCCTCTCTATGCCGAATGATCATTTTTCCAAGTTTGCATATAGCTTGTGTTGCCGCAGGGTGTGTAGAACCTACTTAATATGCTGCAAGTGTTCGACCCAAGTCTTGCTGTAAATTAGAATGTCATCCAGATACACCACTACAAAAGTATCGGTGAATGGTTGTAGGATATCATCCATCATCCTCATGAAAGTGGCTGGAGCATTTGTCAAACCAAAGGGCATTACCAACCATTCAAAAAGGCCTTCCTTTGACTTGAAGGCAATCTTCCATACATCTGTCTATTCTATCGGGACTTGGTGGTAGCCAGACTTCAGATCAATCTTACTGAAGTATTTGGCCCCTGTGAGTTGATCAAGGAGGTCATCGATTCAGGGAATCAGGTACTGGTTTCTGACTGTGATTTTATTCAGAGCCTAGTAATCAATACAGAGTCGCCAAGTTCAATCTTTCTTTTGTACAAGCACGATTGGGCTCCCGCAAGATGATGAGCTGGGTTGGATGTGCTCCTTGTGGAGCAGTTCTTGGATCTGTCACTTGATCTCTTCATTCTCTAACAAAGAGCGACGATAGACTGGCCCATTGGGTAGTGGTGCGCCGGGGGTCAGATCGATGGGGTGCTTGACCTGGCAGTGCAGAGGTACCCCTGTAGGTGAGGAGAATATATCTGAGTATTATTCCACGACCTTATCTACTTGCTTCTGTTATGTGGAGAGGTCGATCGTAGAGACCCTGGATGTGGCTGTGATATTTCTCTTATTCTGAGAGTGAATCACAAAGAAGACAAACTTCCCCATTTGAGAGATGACCTTCCTGCATTTCTTAGCAAAGATCAAGGAAATAACACTAGGTGGGACTTCCTCGGGTATCCTGTACAATTTCCTGTTCAAAGTAATAATAACACTACGAGCCCTAGACTCATATACAAAATGATGTTTCCATAAATAAGGTTGGCCCAAAATAACATGATAAACTTCGAGAGGAACAACATCACACGATACCTCATCTTTGAAGAGCTTGATGTCGTACGACTATCGACACTATTGGCTATCGCAGGGATTGCTTCCTTGGTGGAGTCATCCAATGGTGTACGGTTGTGGGTGCGGCGTTGTTGGCAGGGCTAGCTTCTTGATGACCTCTACTGAGATGAAGTTCTTTTGGCTACCGCTATTAACGATGAAGTGCAGCGGGGTGCCTTTTAGCCACATCTGTGAATGGACAAGGCACTCTCCTTCTTCTGGCTCGTCTAGTTCACCAGGCTAGAGATTGGTGGTAGCAACGGTGGAAATGGGTTCCACGTCAATGTTCCATTTTTCCCTTTCTGGTTCTGGCTCAAAGTCATAATCTACATCTGATTCAGAGGCTTTCACTTCAACCACAAGTGACTTCTTTGAGCAACAGTCAGCAGTGTTATGCCAAGGGCTCTTATGGAAGTCACACCACTTCCCGGTATCTTTCTTTGTCTTTCTGGTGTCCTTATTTGCTTGTGGCTTGGATTGGTTGTCCTGATACTGTCTATATTTTCTTTTTCCTTTGTTTGGTGGGTTTGGGCTACTCTTTCCTGGCTTTTGTTGTGCGGGGTTCCTAGGCCCAAATTGCCATGTCTTTTGTTTGAGCTTCTGCTCGATTTTGACGGCATATCGGTAGGCCACGCCCAAGGATGAGATGTCCAAAAATTCCATTTCGGTCTATATGTATCTATACAGAGCATCGTGATATTTGAGCACTATATGTCTCTCTGAATCTTTGATACCCAACTCGGTACGCAAGGTATGGAAGATATTTGTGAAATCTGGCACCATTTGATCTCTTTCTTGCCGCAGTGTGGTCCATTTGGTATACAGGTCGTCATAACTTCCGACAGGGTAGTATTGTTCCTTAATAACATCCATGAAGGATTCCCAAATGGTGATGATTGAAAATAATGAGGTTTCCTTTGTTTATTTTTGCTCACAAAAAGTTTCCCACCAATATTTGCCATGGGGAACGGCTTTGAGGAGCGCAAAAGTAATCTTTTCTTTATTCGAAAAGTTATGGACAGAAAAATACCCTTCTAGTAGATTCAAACACTTGTCTACAACATCTGTGTCTATCTGACCTTCAAATATAGGAATATCGAAGTTTATTTGTACCTTGAAGGGGGTGGTGCCTCCGTTCGAAGAAGATGTGTTGCCTATTGGTAGCCGCCGAAGGATTTGTTCAAGACCATCCATCATCTTGTTCCTCTGTTGCGTGAGGGATTCCTCAATCAACAATTTTAAAGGATCTCTTGTCCCGTCATCTTTATTTTCTCCTATCATGGGAGGTCGGTTGGGCGTGCGAGAGATTCTTTCGTCAAGAGAAACAAGCTCGAGACGTAACTCTTTGTACTCTGACCTCGTTGGGGACATGCATTAAGACGACAAGGAGCAGACCGCTCTGATACAACTGATCCATATTTTATGAGCAGAATGAAATGAATACAAATTATTAATAGGTGCTTAACACAAAATAATAGAGATACAATCAAACTGGTTTTTTATTCAATAACAAAATAAGTTGAAACTGTAAAATGCAGTGGAAACAAGCTTGCTGGAATGGTGGCGGCTTATCTCTGAGAAGAGATGTGACAACAGGATGCATTCACAAGAAGAAAGTTACAATGAGGATCTGAAGGCATTTTTATAATAAGCAAGAATTCCAAAAACCCTATACATCCAAAAACCTAACCCTAGGAGATAAAGCGCCAAAAGTCATGTGGGCCCCATTTGGGTAAGTTAGTACATCAACTTCCCGAGGTCGTAACTTGTGCATACGATCTCTGTTTTAGGCGTGTGATAGCCTGTTGGAAATGTATCATCGAGGAGATTCATTTTGTGGGCTCAATCATGCCTTTGGCCATCATTGTCGAGCTTGATCCCGAAAAACCTTCATTTAGGCCCTCAAAATGGCCCCAGAAGTTAAAACTGCTAAAATTAGTAAATTGCCAAAATTGTCAGAAAACCGTTTTGAGCCAGTTGGAAAAGGTGGGTGGCCACCGATATCCATATGTATCAATCCTCCCTCCTTAGGAAGCAATGGTATCCATTGCATTGAGGTCCCCCATCAGATGAGGAAATTTCTGTTGAATTTGGCCCTGGGTGAGCCACTTGCCTTGGTGCAGGAGTTGCCCTACTTTGACGACTTGATAAAGATGGATCCCTTGTTGTCGAGTGCCGTTGATATGTATGTCCACAAATATGATCATTTGATTCTTGTTGTAGGTAGTTAGGGTTGAGCTTTGTTGGTGTCAGTTGTTCTGCTACTTCTGAGGTGTCCAATAATGGTGGGAAAAAAGGGCGAAGGAGATCCACGTTGAACACTAGGTGAATACCAAGGAAAGGAGGAATGTTGAGATCAAAAGAATTATCCCCCACAACCTTGGTGATAGTGTACGAACCATAACAGAGTGGGTGAAGCTTCCAATGGGGTCCTGTAAGGAGTTCTTTCTGCAAGTGCAACCAAACTTTGTCGCCCACCTAAAACTTATGCGGTACCCGATGTTGATCATGGTGTTTTTTGTACTTGTCATTGGACTTCTGTAGGATATCCTAAACCTGTTGGTGGATGTGCTGGATTCACTCAATGAATCAGGTGGCTTTGTCAATTTTAGTTGGAGAAGGAGATGAGTCGGTCGAGGTGACCACAAGGGGAAGTGCAACATCTATGGGTCCCAATGCTTGGAATCCCAACCCCACTTGAAAGGGGCTCTGGCCAGTTGAGCTATGCAGGGCTTAGTTGTAGCTATGTTGGACATAGGGACGAATCTCATCCCATGTGAGAGGGTGCTTTGAATTATACATGAGAAGGATATGCATAATCATTCAATTTACAACCTCGGTTTGGCCATCTGTTTGGGGGTGGAAGGCCATGGATTTGGTGAGCTTGGTGTCCAACAGTGACCAGAGGCTCGATAAGAATGTGTTGAGAAATTGACTATCCCGATCTGAGACAATGGTTTGTGGGATTCCAAAATGTACCCAAACTCATTCAAAGAAGATCTTGGTAGTGGCCTTTGCTGTGATGCTCTTCTTGCAGGCAACCAGAATTGCCATCTTAGAAAAGCGATCAACAACCACAAAAATGCAGTCATTTCCCCGCTTGGTGGACGGGAGGCCCGACATGTAGTCCATTGAGATGGATTCCCATGGCCTGTCAGGAGTAGGAAGAGGGGTGTATAGGCCCTATTTCTTAGTGGTCAGTTTGTTAATAGCACAGGCAGTGCAAGGCCTCATATACTTGCTGACCTACTGTCGAAGTTTCGGCCAATAGAAATTTTTCTGTAGCATCGCCACTGTCTTTTCAACGCCGAAGTGTCCTGCCACCCGACTGTAGTTGGTTTCCTAGATCAGCTTCACTCGCTCACTTGATGGAACACGGATATGGAACAGACGACACAAAAACCCACCCCGAAGATGGAAATTATCGACAACTGTGTTTGCACCCAACATTTGGTAGGTGGTGGCGAAGTCAGGGTCTGTCTCATAGAGTTGGGGCCATCCAAATGTCTCATGGCTGCAAGAGTCTAGCACCGTGGTGAGTGTCGCGACTGGCGGTCTATTGAGGAAATAAATGACATGATTGGTGCTTCCTGTTTTATACTTGATGTTGAGGTGGAATTGTTGCAAGTATGTGGACCACTTTTGATGGCAGTCATTCTGCAATTTTCCCTGTGTCTACATGAATTGTAGTGGCTTATGATAAGTGTGGATGACTGTCTCCTTCCCAAGAATGTAATGTCTCCACTGGTGGCATGCTTACACAATGGAGTACATTTATTTGTCATAAGTAGGGTACTTATGGATAATATCTGATAGTGTCTCCCTATGATAGGCCACGAGGTGGCCGTGCTGAGTGAGAACGGTGCCCACAACATAGTCTGAAGCATCTGTCTAGATCTCAAAAGGATGTTGGAGGTCTAGTAGTGAAAGTACTGGCGCTGAGCACAAGAACTGTTTCAAATCATTGAATTCTTGTTGTTGGGACCGGCCCCATGCAAAATTTTCCTTACCACCACCCCTGTTTATTTGGCTGAGGGCCCATGCAATATGGGAGAAACCCAACACGAACCTGCGGTAGAAATTGGCAAGGCCCGGGAAGCTCTGAAGCTCAATGAGTGTTGTTGGGGCTGGACAGTCATGGATGACTTGGATCTTGGTTGGATCCACATGTATGCCATGTTTATCAATGATGTAGCCTAGGTAATGGACCCTCTCTATGCCGAAGGAGCATTTTTCCAAGTTGGCATATAGCTTGTGTTGCTACAGGGTGTGCAAAACCTGCTTAATATGTTGCAAGTGTTCGGCCCAAGTCTTGCCGTAAATTATAATGTCATCCAGATACACCACTACAAAAGTATCGGTGAATGGTTGTAGGATATCGTCCATCATCCTCATGAAAGTGGCTGGAGCATTTGTCAAACCAAAGGGCATTACCAACCATTCAAAAATACCTTCCTTTGACTTGAAGGTGGTCTTCCATACATCTGTATGTTTTATCGGGGCCTGGTGGTAGCCAAACTTCAGATCAATCTTACTCAAGTATTTGGCCCCCATGAGTTGATCAAGGAGGTCATCGATTCAGGGAATCAAGTATCAGTTTTTTACTGTGATTTTAGTCAGATCCTAGTAATCAATAAAGAGTCACCAGGTTCCATCTTTCTTTTGTACCAACACGATTGGGCTCCCGTAAGGTGATGAGATGGGGTGTATGTGCCCCTTGTGGAGAAGTTCTTGGATTTGTCACTTGATCTCCTCATTCTCTAACAAAGAGTGAGGATAGACTGGCCCATTGGGTAGCGGTGCACCGGGGGTCATATCGATGGGGTGCTTGACCTGGAAATGCAGAGGTACCCCTGAAGGTGAGGAGAAGATATCCAAGTATTCTTCCACGACCTTATCTACTTGCTTATGCTGTGTGGAGAGGTCAACTACAGAGACGCTGGATGTGGCTGTGATCTTTGGCTTATTCTGAGAGTGAATCACAAAGAAGACAAACTTCCCCGTCTGAGAGATGACCTTCCTGCATTGCTTAGCAAAGATCAAGGAAATAGCATTAGGTGGGACTACCTCGGGTATCCTGTACAATTTCTTGTTCAAAGTGATAATAACACTATGAGGCCTAGACTCATATACAAAATGACATTTCCATAAATAAGGTTGGCCCAAAATAACATCACAAACTTCAAGAGGAACAACATCACACGATACCTTGTCTTTGAAAGGCTTGATGCCATACGACAGTCAACACTATTGGCTGACGCGGAGATCGCTTCCTTGGCAGAGTCATCCAATGGGTGCGACATTGTTGGTAGGGCCAACCACTTGACGACCTTTGCTGAGATGAGGTTCTTCTGGCTACTGCTATCAACAATGAAGTGTAGTGGGGTTCCTTTTACCCACATCTGTGAATGGAAAATGTGTTCTCCTTCTTCTGGCTCATCTAGTTCACCAGGATGGAGCTTTGTGGTAGAAATAATGGCACTGGGTTCCGCATGAATGATCCATATTCCCCTTTTTGGTTCTGTCTCAGAGTCATAATCTACATCTGATTCAGAGGCTTTCACTTCGACCACCAGTGACTTCTTTGAGCGAAATTCAGCATTGTTATGCCAAGGGCTCTTATGGAAGTCGCACCACTTCCCAGCATCTTTCTTTGTCTTTCCGGTGTCCTTCTTTGCTTGCGGCTTGGACTAGTTGTCCTGATACTATCCATATTTTCTCTATCCTTTGTTCAGTGGGTTGGGGCCGCTCTTTCCTGGCTTTTGTTGTGCAGGGTTCCCAGGCCCAAATTGCCATGTCTTTTGTTTGATCTTCTACTCAATTTTGACAACATATCGGTAGGCCGCGCCCAAGGATGAGATGTTCAGAAATTCTATTTTGGTATGGATGTATCTATGCAGAGCACCACAATACTTGAGCACCATATGTCGCTCCGAATCTTTTATACCCAACTTGGTGCGCAAGGTATGGAAGATATTTGTGAAATCTGGCACTACTTGGTCTTTCTCTTGCCACAGTGTGGTCCATTTGGTATACAGGTCTTCATAACTTCCGACAGGGTAGTATTGTTCCTTAATAGCATCCTTGAAGGATTCCCAGGTGGTCATGACTGAAAATAATGAGGTTTCCTCTATTTCGTTTTTCTCACAGAAAGTTTCCCACCAATCTTTGACATGGGGAACGACTTTCATTAGCGCAAAAGTAATATTTTCTTTATTCAAAAAGTTATGGATAGAAAAATACCCTTCTAGTAGATTCAACCACTTGTCTACAGAATCTGTGTCTATCTAACCTTCAAATATAGGAATATCAAAGTTTATTTGTACCTTGAAGGGGGCGACGCGCCTCCGTTCAAAGAAGACGCGTCGCCTATTGGTAGCCACCGAAGGATTTGTGCGAAACTATCCATCATCTCATTCCTCTGTTGCGTGAGGGATTCCTCAATCAATAGTTTGAAAGGATATTATGTTCATATTTCTTTTCTCCTTCCATGGGAGGTCTCTTGGGCATGCAAGAGCTTCTTTTGTTAAGAGAAACAAGCTCGAGACCCAACTCTTTGTACTTTGACCTCGTTGGGGACATGCATTAAGATGACAAGGAGCAGAACACTCTGATACCACTGATCCAGATTTTATGAGAAGAACGAAATGAATACAAATTATTAATAGGTTCTTAACACAAAATAACAGAGATACAGTAAAACTGGTTTTCTATTCAATAACGAAATAAGCTGAAACTGTAAAATGCAGCGGAAAGAAGCTTGCTGGAATGGTGGTGGCTTATCTCTGAGAAAAGATGTGACGACAACACACATTCGCAAGAAGAAAGTTACAATGATGATTTGAAGGCCTTTTTACAATAAGAAAGAATGCCAAAAACCCTAGACATCCAAAAACCTAACCCTAGGAGATGAAGTGCCAAAAGTCATGTGGGCCCCGTTTGGGTAAGTTAGTATATCAACTTCCCAGGGTCGTAACTTTTGCATACTATCTCTGTTTTAGGCGTGTGATAGCCTGTTGGAAAGGTATCGTCAAGGAGATTAATTTTGGGGGCTTAGTCATACCTTTGGATATCATTGGGGAGCTTGATCCCAAAAAACATTCATTTAGGCCCTCAAAATGGCCTCAGAAGTTAAAACTGCTAAAAATAGTAAATTTTCAAAATTGTCAGAAAATTGTTTTGAGCCAGTTTGAAAAGGTGGGTGGCCACATATATCCATATGGATCAATTTGGCTAAGGTCAACATGAATACACTAGCCAAAAATACCCAACACATTGTTCTTGAAAATTGACCTCCTCTCCAGAAATTGCACTATGCCTTATTGACCAAAACCGTAGTGTTGGAGATACTCCAACAAATGGTTTTTCAGTTGACAGAATGATAGTGTAGGAGCCCCAATAGATGAAAATCAGTGCTCCACATCCAATGAAATTGATAGTTTGTGCATCCAAGTCTTGGTTTGAGTTTTATCGATAGTTGCAACTCGCCTCCTCAAGCGATTCAAGGACATGTGGCCAATTTCGTTCGAGGGCATAAAATCCAAAACGAGTAGCATAATGGAGTTTCACAAGATCCCACAAGTCTATTTGGCCAAGGCCGATGCGACTACACTAGCAAAAAATGCCCGACAAAGTGTTCTTGAAAATCAACCTCATCTTCAGAAATTGCACTATACCTCATTGATCAAAACCCTAGTTCTGGAGATACTCCAACAAATGGTTTCCCGGTCAACAAAATGTCAACGTAGAGGCCCCACTAGCTGAAAATTGGTGCTCTTAATCCAATGCAACTGATGGTTCATGCCTTTGAGTCCTGGTTTGATTTTTATCGCGAGTTGCAACTCGTCTCCACAAACAATTTAGGGACATGTGGTCAATTTGGTCCATGGGCATAAAATCCAAACCGAGTAGCATAACAGACTTACGTAATCTCCCACAAGTCTGTTTGGCTAAGGTCCACACAACTACACTAGCCAACAATACCCAACACATTTCTCTTTAAAATTGACCTTCTCTTTGAATGAGGTGGTTGAAAACTGGTTCAAAGGTTATAAAATAAACAAGAAAATCAGAATAAGAACAAAATATATCCCATTGATTGGTTAACAGGTAGTCACATAGATGGATTAGACCAATAATAAAAAGAGAAAATGAAGTGTCCAATTTGTCAACTTTACATAAATTCTTATCTCAACATATTATTAATAAACAATAACATCATCCTGATATCAAATCTTGAAAATAATCACCACAACAAGTTCCTTACTGTATTAATCAATAATCAAGAAAACAAATGCATTGCAGTTTGAATAATGAGCTCAAGAATGAAAAGAGAAGAACAAAGTAGAAAAGAGAGTCTAACCATCCATATTCCTTTTCTATTAAGTGTCAAATAGAACAATAATGTCTTACAAGGTGTTTCAAAACAGGTCCTGTGGATTTCCAATTCCCCCCCCGCCTTCCTTAACTTCTCCTCCTACAGAGTTTATATATAAACAATACATAATTATCAAGATCCAAAAGAAATGGATCTGAAAACCTCATCATCTGTATTTTGTTTATTGTTTCAAATAATTAAGGAGAATATCAAATCTGATCTCCAAGTCTAATTGATGAGGTGGCTGGTCAACTATTGTCCATGAGATTTTTTAGGAAAATAAATCTGGCAAATTCCTGAAAAATAGGGTCCAACAATATCTTCGTATCTCCAAAATGGTGATATATATGTAAAAATAGAGAGAGGTTTTTGTGAATGGGATCGTTCCAAACAAAAACCTCTTTTGGTTTCCAAAAATTCATCTCCATATGTTCTGCAATGATCAGGGGATCAAATTTTGCTAAAAAATTCAAAGTGCTCGGAATCGCTTCAAATCGAATGAGAGCGTAGGTCTCATTGTTGTGAACCCAATGCAACTCGTTTGGGTTCAAATGGATGTTGGGAGTGAGAGATATCATGACCTGTTCGAATCGTCAAACAGGTAAAAAAAGGACGCTGACTGTGCAGTCCGTACAATCCGTACAGTTTGACGTGGCAGAGGCCGTACAGGTGACGTGGCATGAGGTACACTGACAAGGAATCTGGTGACATGGAAATCATCTATTGGCCGGTATGGTCGAATGAAATTCAGACATGTGGCATCATTTTGACAAGTGTTTGGGTGCCACGTGGCACCCCATTATTGGCAATGGTTTGTTATTCAAAATGTTATGGAGTCTGTGGGGGTCGAACCCCGGACCTCCCCTATGGTTCTGCATTTTGGTAGAGTGTGGGATACCACTAGCCCACACAGTGTTCCTTATTAACCATATGTTTTAAAATATATTTCAATTTGAATTATTTTGTAAATGGCGGGGGGTCGGGCCGGGGCTTAGCCCCGACCCATGGTTCTATTTCTTTAATACATATGACCATTACT
The DNA here is from genome assembly GCA_000966675.3 of Picea glauca. Taxonomy (NCBI): domain Eukaryota; kingdom Viridiplantae; phylum Streptophyta; class Pinopsida; order Pinales; family Pinaceae; genus Picea; species Picea glauca. The sequence continues at coordinate 1,059,698 of JZKD02S1672944.1, read as the reverse complement.
ATCTATGGGAGTTGTGTTACAAATGGGGCCCAACCCCCGGTTGCACTTATGCTACATACAACCATACCCTCCGTTATTTCACGCACGGGGTTTTCAAATGGTTAGCCCATGGTTATATGTGTGACCGCATGCAACCACAACAGAGAGCGCGGGGGTTTGAAATGGTTGAGGTTTTGTGTTAGACCAAGGTCATATGGTGACCGCATGTTCCCGAGAGCTTGGCGGTTAGGGGATGGGGTGCCCATAACCATCCTATAGTTCACACCGTTGGCGTGGTTGCGTTCGATGCCAGGTTTTTACACTTTAAATAGCGTGTGTGCTAGGTTGAATGAACAAGGGTGCGTTTTGTATATGCAGAGACAACAAGCTTGAAGAGGAGACTTCAAGGCAGCCTAACTTCTTCGTTGTTTGGCCAAACGAGGTGCCGAAAAAGCCCAGCTAGGGGTTTTTGGACACTCTGAAGCCATTGGAGCAGTTTGTTGGTAATTTTGAGCATTGTAAAGAACATTTTTGAGCAATTTGAGAAAATAATAATAATGATCCATTGGAAGCTAGACCAGGAGATGTATCCCTAGAGAGGGGTGAACTCCTTTATCATTTGCTGTGTTATGTGTTTATGTTCATTGATTATGTTGCTGTTTATTTGCGTCTTAAATGAGTAAATCCTATTAATTATGTGTTGCAAAGTTGATCCATTTTCTTTTAACACATAAACTTTACTTGCAAATATTTTCAAGATTAAAAGTCTTCTTTATTTTTAGATCATGCAACCACTCCCAAAATTACTAACTAAAACGGGAAATTATGTATTGTGAAATCTCAGAAAATTAGGCCTCAAAGATATATCTGAATATCTTAAACTGTGATTACTGTGTAAACACTGAGAGAGGTTTTTGTGAAGGTAGATGTTCCCAATGAAAACCTCTTTTTGTTTCAACAGATTCATCTCCAACTATTCTACAACCTCTTTGAAGATAAAGACTAAAACAGGTAAAAAACAGAGTATTTCCTATCGCTTTTTCAGAAAAATAGGCCTCAAAGATAAATTTGAACCTATTAAAATGTGATGCTGTGTAAAAATTGAGAGAGGTTTTTGTGAAGGGACATGATCCCAACAAAAACCTCTTTTTGTTTTAACAAATGCATCTCTAGCTGTTCTGCAACCTCTCTTGAAGATAAAGGATAAAACATGTAAAACAACAGAGTATTTCCTATAGCTTTTCTGGTTCTGCAGAATAATAGCCTTTGTCATCAGAAAACACTGCTTCATCTTTTGATGATCTGGTGGTTTCTCTTGTTATAGGTCTTGTAGAATATTGGGCAATTTTTTTTACTTTCCTTGTTGTCTTACCCAAATTTTTATTTTCTTTTTCTTTCCTATGTAATGGAGGTATTTCTGTTTATGCTTGACTGTGGGTTTAATTGGATTTACATTGTAATCTTCTTCTGTATCTACTTCCATATTTATGTTTGCATCATAAAACATTTCGATCCCTACATCCAGTTTGGGTCTCTTACCTTTACTGGTTCTTATCACCCTGATATCAGACATTTCCTCTTTAACAAGAGTTTCATCAACTGGAATACTCTGTTTTTGTGTAACAACCCTTTTCCCTTTGCCTCTTTTCTGTTTTTTGGGATGTGGATCAGGATTCAGGGATTGGATCAACTAACTCTAGGGTTTCTGTACCTCCCTCAGAGAAACAACAACCAGAGTCTTAATTAATACTTGATGAAATAGGCTACTCTTTGCAGTGGCGGGGTGTGACTGCACCCTTTTTGACATCTTTGACAGGCTTTTGAGTAGAAAGTAAGGCATATTTAAAGGATAATCTCCGTTTAGATGCATTAACAACCTAATGTGGTAGATGTAAATCAATGAAAATATGCTTTCGTAGGTGATATACATGTGGATGATGATTAAAGTAGTGTTCCATTCCTGTCTAATCCAACTGTGAGGCACTCCCTTTCTCCAATCCGGGTTTTTCTTATTTGGTAGAAAAAATTGATTGACAAATTCTGTGACTACATGTTCCTTTTTCCACCATCATTCTCCTCCAACTACCAATATTCAAGCTTTGGCGATTGTTTGTTCTGTCACCAACATCAAAAAATTTCCGATCTCCACTTTGAAACCATCGAAGTTCTGTGCAAACGCCATAGATACCTGTTCTTCATAACCTTGGAAGGTGGCAAGGAATTCGAACCAACCAATGTATTTAAACCTCTGCGCCATCTGCGGATATTCTTCAAGAAGCTCAGTACCTTCGGGTTCCAATATGACAACTTGCCCACTTCTCTTAGGTTCCATATTAATAACATGATGTTGCAAATTGGCACTGTTTAGAAGTTGAATTTACAACCTGCAACCGTTAGCATATAACAGTTTCTTCTGGAAAATACCTCCACTTATAATTCAACAAATTAGAACGACGAGTGACTGGATCATATAATGATGTTTGGAAATTGACTAATTTGAAAAGGGTCTTTGCAAGTACAGAATGATCCCATCGTGTATCGATGTGAACTATAGAATGATTCAAGAGATATCGTGGGACACATGTGGATTATCAGTCCATGATTTATGTAATCATAAAAAAATCAGGGTGGCTGGCGCTTATCATGGCATGATTATATTGGCATTATGGGAATAATGTTATTCTAGTAGTGCTATTAATTACTTGGCAGAATTTTGAATTTGCAAGATTCAAATAGGAATATGAAGTGACACATCTTGTAAAACCATGTCTTAAATCTCCCAAACTTAAGGAAATTATTCAAAAATCTAAAATGTGAAACATAACAAACTGAAAACAAAGATTAAAATAAAATGAAAGAAAATAATGAAGTGCAAGTAGGGAGGGTTTAGGATTAGAGTTTCTCATTAAATCAAAAGTAGAATTAGAGACTAACAAGTTGCAACTTGCTTCCTCATGCCATTTAGGGACATGCGATCAATTTGGTCCGGGGGCATAAAATCCAAACCGAGTAGCATAACGAAATTTCATAAGCTCCCGCAAGTCTATTTGGACAAGGCCCACATGAATACACCCGACATAGTGTTTTTGAAAAATAACCTCCTCTTCAGAAATTGCAGTATGCCTCATTGAACAAAACCCTAGTGTTGGAGATACTCCAATTTTTTTTTTTTCCGATTGACAAAATGATAGTGTAGGATCCCCAATAGTTGAAATCAGGTGCTTCATATCCAATGCAATTGATGGTTTGTGCATTTGATTCCTAGTTTTATTTTGTCGATAGTTGCATCTCGCCTCCTCAAGCCATTGCATATCAATACCAATGACATTGCATACCAATGCCAATACATAGTGAATTGTTGGAATTCTTAGTGAAATCCAAATTGTCTAGGAATAAAACCCATGGCTACGCAATAAAAAATGGATTCGAAAATAATGTTATTATGGGCAATGTCTTCTAGAAATAGAATACAATCATTGCTATTTGCAATAGAATTAGTAAACCCTTGTTGGGAATTAAATGCATACAGGACTTAGTCCACAGTGACTTGGAGAGGTTCCTCAACTTGTTAATGGCATGAGCCTTGCTGGGAACCAAATCCAATATTCCAACACCATAATCAAAATCCTCGTCACTATACCTGATCTAAACTAATACTCATGGAACATAGCATCCATGGTTGTGCAATAATAAGTGCATTTTTGTTATGGAATTTCACTTTGGAACAAAACAAGAAGTTCATGGGGGGATTTTAGAATTTCCCATTGATTGTTCAAAGGAATGCCTAAATGGTATGTTGGGTCATGGAATGCAATCATTGTTGGTAATTACTAGATTCACCATTCCCATGAAGCATTGACATTCTTAAATTGGAATTCAATCATTGGGTCCCTGTGACATCTTGACATTTTTCAATGAAATGAAAGTCTTCGGCAAAAAACCTAACGTAATCATCTTGGCCAGTGTTCTACCTACATGTGTAGATTTATTGGCTCTAGAATAAGGTAAGAAGGTTTATGCAATTTAATCATTGCTAGTTATTCCCATGCCAGGAATCCCCATTAAGCTTTGATATTCTTCAATGAAATGCAAGTTGTCCTAGGCATAAACCCAACTTAATTGTTGCTAGTGTTCTACCTACATGTGTAAATTATTGTGTCTAGAATAAGGTAAATTGATCCATGGTTATGCAATAACAATTGGATTTAAATGTAATGTTTTTTTGGGTAGTGATCTTGTATAAATGCAATGAAATAATTAATAATTATTATAGAATTAGTAAACCATTATTAGGATTGATATGTAGCAAGCACTTAATCCATGTTGACTTGGTGAGGTTCCTCAACTCATCATTGACATGATTCATGCTAAGAACCAAATGTAAGATTTAACACCATAATAAAAAATCTTTCCACTATATCTGATCTAAATTAATATTGATGGAATCTTACATCCGTGGTTATGCTATAACATTTGTATTTGGTTATGGAATTTGGTTTTGGAACAAGGTAAGAAGTTCATGTGGGGATTTTAGCATTTCCCACTAATTGTTCACAAGATGCCTAAATGGGATGTTGGGTCATGGATTGCAATCATTGCAAGTTATTCCTAGATTGGAAATCCCTGTTAAGACTTAACATTCTTCAATTGCAATGGAATCATTGGGTCCCAAATCCTTGACATTCTTTAAAGAAATGCATGTCCTAGCCATAAAACCCAACTCAATCATCATGGTTAGTGTTCTATTGCATATTTATTGGCCTTGGAACAAAATAAGTCGATCCTTGGAATGAAATCATTATTGGTTATTCACAAAGTCGCCATCCCCATGAAGCCTTAACATTATTCAACAAAATGTAAGTTGTCATGGGCATAAAAACCAACTCAAACATTGTGGTCAATGTTTTGTCTACATGTGCATATTTATTGGCTCTAGACCTGCATAGTGGATTTGCATGTAATATTATTGTGGGCAATTGTAATGTAGAAATGTAATTCAATCATTGTCGGCTGGGATAGAATTAATAAAAACTTGTTAAAAATGAAATGCAGAAAATACTTAGTCAGTAACTTGGCGAGGGTTCCTAGACTTGTCAATGACATGAGCCTTTCTATAAATGAAATACAAAGTTCCAACACGAGAATAATTTTTTTTATACTATATATTATCTAAATTGATAGTCATGGAATCTTACATCCATGGTTAAGAAATATGAAGTGGATTTATTATGGAATTTGGCTCTATAAAAAAGTAAGAAGTGCATGTGGGGGTTTAACATTTCCCACTAATTGTTCAAAATATTACCTAAACAAGATGTTGTGGTAATCATTATTGGTTATTCACATATTGTCCATCGTCGTGAAGCCTTATCATTCTTTGATTGGAATGCAATCATTAGGTCCCCATGAAGCCTTGATGTTCTTCAACAAAACATAAGTCCTAGGCATAAAATCCAACTCGATCACCATGGTTGGTGTTCTGTCTACATGTGCATATTTATTAGCTCTGGAAAAAGGTAGGCATATCCATGGAATGAAAACATTGTTGGTTATTCCTAGACTCACCATTCCCATGAAATCACAACATTGTTCAATGAAATGTAGGTTATGCTAGGAAAAAAACCCAACTCAATCATTGTGGTTAGTGTGATGCCCACATTTATAGATTAATTAGCTCTGGAAAAAGGTAATTAGATACATGGTTATCCAATAAAAATAGGATTTGAATTTAATGTTGTTGTTAGTAATGGTCTTATAGAAATGCAAATCAATTATTGTTGGTTCATATACATTAGTAAACCATTGTTTGGAATTAAATGTAACAACCACTTACTGCATGGTGACTTGGTGAGGTTCCTCAACTTGGAAATGACATGAGCCTTGCTAAGAAACAAAGAAAAAATTCCAACACCATAATCAAACATAATGCATGAAACATCTTGCATCCATGGTTATTCCCTTTACATTCAACAAAATAAATGTATGACTCTAGAATAGAGGAGAGTCAAGGTGACATCCAACTTTTAATTGTCAAGCAGAATGAGCATTTAGAGGAAACATGGATAAGCATTAATGCATAATGTTATGAATGCTATCAAAGGTTATACCTTTGACAAGTGAATAATGTTATGAATGTTATAAATTCAGATCCTTTAGAGCCATGGTTATGGAATACAAATTGGATTTGAATGTAATGTTGTCATGGAATTGATGTTTTTTTTTTTTTTAAATACCTACAATGACATCACTATTGCGACGTCTTGGAGTGTTTCTTCCATAGAAAACACATCAGAGCCAATCCTCTTACCGTCTATGTTTCCACCATTGCCTATGTCGATCTTACGATGCCTGGAGATGTCGCTCCCAATGAAAACATGTCGGAGATGATCCTCTTACCATCGGTGGAGTGACGTTCCCCTACGTTGGTCTTACAATGCCTGGAGATGTCGCTCCCATAGAAAACACATCGGATATGATCCTCTTATAGCTGGTGGAGATATGTTACCCTATGTGGTTCTTACGACGTCTCGGAATGTCGCTCCCATAGCACACACGTAGTGGAGACTGATTAAATGGGACGTCGAAATTTCGATGTCTATGATGTCACTGTAGCGAAGACTATATGGGGTTTGGACAGTCAAATATGAGATGACACGTGTCCACATGAAACATCGTAATAGAGACGATAGCTATGGTGTCGGAAAATCAACGTCATGTAAAACGATGTTTGAGGGGGTCCGTTGTTTGTCGTTCTCCCAACAATATAAAGTGGAAATTGTGTCGAACGCGCCGTCGTAATTTGAACCAAATGTACTAGTGCGATTTGGGTTTCCAAGGGAAAAATCTCTCTGTAATGTGTGTATTTTCCATTGTATCTTTTCTGTTCTTCTATTGAAAATCTGTTTGTAGTAAAATATTGTACAAGGTTAAAATCTACATTTGGTATCAGAGCTTTGTTGGCTTTAGGGGGATGCCTTTGTGGTCAAGGGTTTGGATCAAGAATATGATAAGAATTGTTACAATGGGAGATATATGTTATTGATTCTTCAGGTGAAGAGAAATGAAAAGCAGTTGGAAAATGGATATCGAGAAGTTTAATTGGAAATATTTTGAGTTGTGGAAGCTCAATATGGAAGATCTATTGGTGGAAAGAGATCAATGGATTGTGGTGGATCCATGTACTTCACCTACATGAACTTCAATAGATGACTGGAAAAATTTGGATCAGAAGACGAAGAGCACAATCCGATTGTGTCTCTCAGATTCATTATTATTGAATGTGTCAAAGGAAGCTACAACTAAGGATTTATGGGATAAGTTGGGGAAGTTGTATCAGTCTAAGTCCCTAGTAAATAAACTATTCCTAAGAAATAAGATGTATAACTGAGGATGAGAGATAGAGACTCGGTGGAAGAGAATTTGAACGCCTTCAATACTATGGTAAGTCAGTTAGTATCTGTTGATATTAAAATTTTAGATGAAGATAAGTGTATCAGTTTGCTGTTCTCTTTACCAGACTCGTGGGATAGTATGGTTGTGGCCATAGGTAGTAATACAACTGCCTTGAAGTTTAATGAAGTGGTCTCATCCTTGTTTTCGAAGGAGATGAGACGCCATAAAATGAAAGGGAAGAGCGCATATGCATTATTTGTAAGAGGATGATCCCAGGAAAGAAATAGATCTAAGTCCTCAAGTGGGAGATCTAATTCTAAAGGTACATCTAAATCTCCCGAAAAGTTTGTAAAGGTATGCTGGAGATGTGGAAAATAAGGGGACTACAAGAAGAAATGTAGATCCAAAATTGAGAAAAAGAAGGGATTTGAAGAAGCTCCTTCTACAGAAGAAAATACTTCTAAGGAAGAAGGAGGGGATGTCTACTTGGATTATTCAAGCACACATGAAGATCATGAGGCATGGTGATGAACTCAGGTGCATCCTTTCATATGAATCCCCACAGGGAGTGGTTATGTGAATATGAAAGGTATGATGGAGGTAATGTTTTCCTAGCTTATGAATCAAAAACCAGAATCATAGGACGAGGAAAAGTCAAGTTGAGGCTCATAGATGGAAGGATTAGAAAACTATCTAGTGTTATGCACATCCCAAGTTTGGCCAAAAATTTGATTTTTGTAAGCAAAATGGACGATGTAGGGGTAAAAACAATATTTTAAATGGAAACCTGTAGGATGGTTTGAGGAGAAGTGGTGTTGCTGAAGGGAGCTCGGTTTGGAACTCTGGATAAGCTGCAAGGAAGCACTATTAGTGATGGATATAATAGTTCCATTGTTCCTGATATTGGAGTTGAAGAAGAAATAACTCTGACGATCTCTAGAGAAAAGGTTATGTTGTGGCATCAAAGGCTAAGGCATATCAGAGAGAAGGGTCTTTGACTACTACACGGTAAAGGTATGGTTGAAGGTATGCCTAACTACTCTCTGGATTTTGATTTATGTGAAAATTGTGTATATGGGAAGCAGAATCAGGTAAGATTCCCCTCTAGTGAAATGAGGGAAGAAGGAATTTTACAACTAGTTCACAGTGATATGTTTGGACCTGTGTCGGTTCCATCATTGGGAGAATCTATGTACTATGTATCATTTATAGATGAATTCTTGAGGAATACTTGGATATATTTCCTCAGGAAGAAATATGAAGTATTTTACATGTTTAAAGAGTTTAAGGCCCTTGTTGAGAATCAAACAAAGAAAATAATTAAGGTGTCGAGGATAGATAATGGAAGAGAGTTCTGTAGTAATGAATTTGAAGAATTCTATAAGAAGTGTGTTATAGCAAGGAATAAGTGATGCAAGAGCATTGCTCCACCTCAGCAACATGCCAATATTACAACACATCAAAGCACATTCAAGAAGAGGAGAGGCATATCCCTCCTATTTTTAAATTTTAAAATGTAATTTAAATGCAAATTAAATGTTGTAAGGTTGGAAGAGACGAGTTATTGACTTTGTACAGGATGTACCTAGAATTTCCTTTAATAGGCTTGAGTTGGACATATCTTGAGCTTTGCTCGGATCTGAGATGTACATGTTCATTCAATGTAATTAGCCTCAGTAGATAGGCATTTTGATGGTGATTAGAAACCACTAGAGTAGTTGAAGGGAAATAATCAATGAGTCTCCTCTCGTATAAAGCTTTGTAACATATGCCCAGTAGAGGCTGTCAAAGGTTGAGAGAAAACCATTGTAAGACAAGGAGAGAGATCCGAGAATCTATCGTAGTCTGGGCATGCACACATTGTAATTAACATTATGATATTAATACAAATGAATAGATTTCACTGTTTATGAATCCTTGTGTGGTGAATGCTTGTTTTATTAATGTCATCTGTGTGTTTATGTTAATTTATGATGTAGATGTATGTGATAGGATTTCATCTGCAAGAGGAAGATAGAGCTCACTATTTGTTGTGATTTGTTGAGCCGTTCTGGGTTCTTTTAGGATAAATGCAAGGAGTGCATGATAGAGTGTCGATAAATCTGTGAGCCAACTCAAGGAGTGCACATCTGAACTCTTCTTCGAGTTCAGAGGAGAATGTTCTAGGAGGGCATACTAGAACATTTAATGACTCAAAGAAGAGCCTCAAGGTTACTAAAAATCTTGGGGGATAGATTTTGTAGAGGAGGCACAGAGAGAACAAAGAGTTGGTGGAAACCTTTGTAGATCTCTGCTAGGTGGGCATTGAGCAGGTGCAAGTGTGCACAGATGGAATTTGTTTTGATTTCAGAGAAGACAAGTGCCAGGGAGGACACCCCAGATTTACTGAACACTTTGGAAATATGTGGAAGGAGAAACTACCTTAGAGTTGCTGAACACTCTGAAGGAAGAAGCTCTACAAGGTTTGCATTGAACATGCACAAGGAGTGTGTAGGAATATTAATGGAAAATATTCTAATTCTGAATCCATTTGAAGGCTAGTCAAAGTGCAAGGAGTGCATAGAGGGGAACCTGTTTCAGTTTCAAAAGCTTAGAAGAGCGCAGAGGTTTCCAAGAGGGCACAATGAGTTCCTTTGAAGGAAACAAAGGATCGAGACCCTTAGGAGACCGGGAAAGTTAGAAAACTAAGGAGGAATAGTGAAAGTTTGCACAGTGGAAGTGCAAGTGTGGGCCAAAGATGAGGTCAAATTTCATTAACAAAAGCTTAGGAGGAAGAGAGAAGTCAAGACCCAAGCAGTCAGGTTCATAGGAGGATCAAAGGCTGCAACCTTTGAACACTTATAATTTTTCCCAATTCAGGAGAAAGTGCAAGCTTAGGAGGAGGAGCAACATCTGTCATCAGATCATATGCAGGAAGAGATATGGACCACTAGATCTATGTCCAACATCAAGGAGGAGTGCATCGAGGTGAAGAACAGATCCCAGTCGTTGGATCTAGACACGTGGACCGACATTCATTGGATCCAGGTAAGTGCATGAGACTTTAACCCTTTTTATTTGCAAGGAGTGAGGACTTGTCGAAGTCTCGATGTCTCGAAGTTCCGAAGCCAGTTGGAACCTTCCATTGTCTGGAGGGACATGTGGCGAAAGCTCAGAGGAGATAGCGGGGGAAAAATCCTTCAATAGGGAGGATCCCTTTAAGATTTCATGAATTAATGAGAAATATTTGTTCAAGAGGATGCATGATCGCTCCAGACCTTCAGATCTAGGAGATTTGCATGGAGGTTAGCCATGGATTCCTTCAACACTTCATGGTTCAGAGGTTTGAAAGTGTTTGAAGTGAAATTCTCACTATGTCCCAAAGAACGAAGTGGATCCTAGCCGTTGGATATGAGGAGGATACATGGAAGTGGATTAGAGAGTTCGAGAGATAAATATTCAGAGAAATAGTGTGGAGCAAAGTGAAATTTTTTCGAAGTTGAGAAGGTCTAAAGAGATCTAGACCATCAGATCTAGGAGGACACATGACAAGGATCTGTGTGTTTCAGAAAGAAGGTACTTCAGATGAAAATTAGGTTGGAGGTTGCTAAACTCCCGAATATCGAATACATGAAGTCGGTTGTGACCGTTGATATTGGAAGGAAATGTGTCACTGGATCATGCACTTCAGAGGAGGAGCCCTTTGAAGGAAAGTGAGGGTGGAACATCCAAAACTCCTGAAGGCCAAAGCTATGAATACCATCTAAGCCATCCACTTGGACAAGACACGTAGCAGAGGATCCGTTACTTCGTAGGATTGATACTTCAAAAGAAATAGAGCGAAGGGGTGTTGACTACAAGTCACCCGAAGTGGGGACAAAGTTCGATCTCGACTGTAGATCAAGGTGAGTATGTGGCACTCAATCCATATCTTCAGAGAGAAAGCACTTCAGGGGAAATGGGGTGCTGAAATGGTTGGAACTCCTGAAGCCGAAGTACCAAAGTGGATCACAACTGTTGGCTATTAGAGGAGCGTAGGTCATATATTTGGTCGAGTTAACGTTGTCGCTGCAGATTTCTAGAAAAAAGGAGTCAGCTGCATCCAAAATAGTCGCAACCCAAAGTAAAACATTGTCATTGGTTGTTGAAGAAGCGTGGAGTGTCGACCGTCCAAGAGAGTTCGTGGTTCGGGGTTCGGGGAAAAGGGAACTAGATGCATCCAAAATTTCCAAAGCTCTAAGTTGCGAAGTGCTTCAGGAGGTTTAGCCTCAGGTCATAGCCCAAGGTTACATGTGGAGAGGGGCTAACCGAAGGAACTAGTGGTCATCGGATTTGAAATTTTAAAAGCACTAAGAAAAGGGCCCACGGGTTCCATATGACCTGTGCATGAGGTAATAAAGGGTCTATGTTAAACCAAATTGGGGCTAGCAGGGTCCCAAGGAGCTAATTCAACTCAAGTATTTGAAGATCCTTGACCGGGAGGTCGAGAAACCCCTAGGAGAGAAGGGGGTTTGCGTCAAAGTGGTATTATAGATTGTTTTTTCTTGTAGACAATAGGCAAAGGAAGGAGGAGACATAGTATTGATGCTCTATGTGAAGGATTGTTACAGGTTCACAATATTCAAGTAGATATCCAGGTGGGCTGCAACAGACGCTGAAGGTGCTCTCAGTTGCAGGGTAACCAATAGACGTTCCATGAGGGTAGGCAGAGAAGTAAAATGGCTACTGAAGGTCATGTTGGGGCTCAAAAATTTCCTATTCTCATCCACCTTTCCCTTCATCATTCTTCACATTTCATCACCCCATTAACCTTTCACGATATCATTTCCATAAATATACTTGGGTTTCACCTTATTTTTCTCTACTTTATTCATTTTAGTATTTAAAAAGAATTTGTGATTAAATGTTAGAAAATCAACATGTTTTCATATATATCTCAAATATGTGTGAGATTTGTAATGTGTAGGAATATGTGAAGGATTAAATAAAAGGACTTCTCGAATACTTCCTCCACCATTTCAATATTTGAGGAGATAATTCAAGCCCATTCCAAGGAGAATATCATGGAGATTTGGTTGGAATATGTTATCCAAGATATATGAGAGATATGTGTGAGGATTTAAAGGGATTATATTTTGTAATAATGGGAAATAGGTTGAGAGAAAAGTGGATCTATAATAATGAGATGGTTATTTTATCTTCAAGGATCTCATGTATAAAAGAGAGTTCTCTCTCTTCATGAGAATTCAATTAGGAGAAATTAGAATTCAATCAGTTGTAAGTAGAGAATTAGAGTAGTCATTAATGGTAGTCATTAGGATTCAAAAGAGAAAGGGATTCTTAGCTTTGATTCATGGTTTTGGTTTTCATCCTTTCATTATTTTTTTATGAAGATTGATTTGATTATTGAATGTAAGATTGCTTCATTGGTGAGAGATCTCATGTGTTGTTGTGCCATTTAACTCTTCACTTGTTGTATCTTCTTTTCCTTCATGTAGTTCTCCATTTCTAGATTAATTTCCTTCATGCAATTTCCCATTCTTAGATTAATTTCATTTACACAACTAGATTAATTCAATTCAGTCGTGTGTTAGATTAATGATTCTATTTCAGTCGTGTGTTAGATTAATGATTCAATTCCAGTTGTAGCTTAAACATTAGATTAGATTAGTCTCGCTTCAATCTTGCATATACTTTGCGTGTGCTTCGTTAGGTTACGAACCCAGGGTTGACAAATTAGATAAGTTGGGCAAATACTACAATGCAATTAATTCAACATTAGTTCGGTCCAATATAATGACTATCGTTCCCTTGTTACGATTGGTGTTCCTTTTGCTGTTCATTTGAACGGGATGATTGTTGTTCCTTTTGCTATTCATTCGAATGGGACAATTGTTGTTCCTTTTGCAGGTCGTGTTGTTCCTCTGAATAGAAAAACTGTCATTCCCTTTACGATTGTTGTTCCTTTACAGGTGTTGCATCTCTGGAGGCTGGGTATTGAAAACAGAAGGTAAGAACCTACGTAGGCAACAAGTAAAACTCTTGTGCCAACGCCTACCTTTGGTTGATGCATAGAGGTTGTTTTGAGGACATATTTAGAGCCCAACATTTTGGCGCCGTTGACGGGGAAGCACGATGGATTGAGGTATTAGTTTATTTTTCATTTCAATTCATGCAAGTGTGAATAGAGATGATCCTAACTCTTAGGTGACATATGGGTAAGGACATGTAGGGTAGTTTAAATTTCTTTTTCATGCAAGTGTTATTAGACATGCTCCTAACTCTGAGGTGACATATGGATAAGGGCATGTAGGGTAGTGTAAATTTCAATTCCTGCAAGTTAGTGTAAATTTCAATTTCTGCAAGTGTGATATAGACATTTTGGTAAGGAGACATAGAATCTTGTGACAGGAGATTCCTCATGTTCTCCCTACCAACTAGGTAGAAGTAATTTCAATTTTTGAAAATTTCAATTTCCACAAGATTAATTTAAATTTTTGCAAGTGTGATATACATGTGTTGGTTCTAGGGGTCTTAGCAGCTACTTGAATGGAGACTGTTCATGTTCTCCCTGAACAACTATCAGGAATGTTTTAATTTCTGCAACTGTGAAGAGTAATTTTTATGTTTTAGCAAGTGTGTTTTTTAAAGTTTTTCATTTTGATTTGGGTGCTGTAAGAATATTTTTTTTTAACATGGTTTAACAATGTGTTTAAGATTGGAACAACTCACTCAAGTCCTAACAAAAGTTGGGATCTCCTCTTTTATAGAAGAGGAGATCTTGAAAGTAGCCAGAAGCTTAATTACTCCTCCCGAGGCAAATGAAGAATCAACATACAAAGGACCTTGCACATTTAATGAAGAACCATTAGGTGTGCAAGAGGTTGAGGAGGACAGCAAGAAGCTGCAACATGATATGAGTAAGACAAATTACGCCTACGAAATCTTGATAGAATGTTGGTTCCAAGAAGGTACTAGGTTAGTTCCACTTAGTTTTCCTTTTTATTTTTTTAATTCAGAACTTCAACAACTAATTTCGCACGCTCATACATATTCTCGACTGTCAATTTCTAAATTGAAAGACAACATATTTTTATTACTGTTGCATGCATGGCTACATTGGTTGTTTGATTATACGTAACTACTCTCTCATTTCTAATTAGCATAGTGTAGGTAGGGTTTTATTTTCGAGTTTTTTTTTATCTTTGCTAGAATAAGTATTCTCTCCTCCACACTTCGTGTGATCGCGAGGATCAGAAAATAGCATGATTGATTGACTGATTTCAGGAATATTTTTCATCTTCCATTTGCTGGTAAATTTTTAATAAGCTTGCAAAATAATTTTATTTTTATTTTTGTTTATTTTGAAAACATAATAAAAACATAAATAAAATTTGCGCATCCTCACACATAAAGCCTGCAAGATAAATATTTAATGAATGAAAATTTGCGCATCCTCCATTTGCAAATAATAAAAATAATAATAAATAAAACAATAAGTAAGATGGTTTGCAATTGCAAGATAAGAGTTGTGTTTTTCCACGATGAAACTCCAAGATGAAACAATATCACTCCCGCACTTTGTCACGTCTTCATGTCTTCAACTTTTGGTCTAGGTTCATCCCTGGTTTAAGTAGTGGTCATGCCATCTCTTTCATAAACCTGCAACCTGCAACAACACTTAAATGGTAAACTTACAAATGTAATTTCTTCGCTAGCATTCATCCTTTCATGCTGAAACCTGCAAAAGCAATATAAAATCAAATCAAGAATAAAACATTGGATCTTTTTCCAAAATTAAATTCAATGTTGTTTCTGTTAATCGAAGAAAGATTGCCTAGCACATACAATTCCGGATTAGGGATGATAGCATTTTCTCCCATGGTTCTGTTGCATTCGGTTCAAGCCAGGACTCATCAACCAACCCCACTGATTTTGACAATGCAGAAGTTTGGATGGCAAAGGCATCGCCTCTCTGTAGAGTGGGCAAGGGGTGACCGTGGAGTTCATCATCGGGAGGGTGAGGGGGTTATGCGACCAACAAATACAAAACCTACAAAGACACTATTTGTCATCAATTTTGATCCCTTCACAACCAAGATTAGAGACCTCGAGAGACATTTTGAGCCATATGGTAAGTTATTGCATGTGCGGATCAGGAGGAACTTCGCATTTGTCCAATATGAAACACAGGAGGAAGCAACAAAAGCCTTAGACTGTACACATGAGAAAATTGATGGACCATGTTATTTTAGTTGAGTATGCTATACGTGATGATGATGATAGAAAAGGTCAACGAGAAAGCCCAGGACGAAGAGGTGGCTATGGAAAGTGGGTAAGCACGACTTATGATCAATCCGTCAGTCCCATTTATGGCAAGCAAGGAAGAAGGCCCAATCTTGATTCATAACCTATCGATCCGTATGAGTCGATTCTCTCGATGCCAGTTTGAACTCACCCAACCAAGATAACAACAATCATGTTTTACTCAAGATATGATGAGAATTTTCTTGCGGGTAGTTGTGGGATTGTTTTTCGTGGCGGTGTTGACTGCAAACAATTTTTCACCAAGATCTCGGTGATAATATTTCCTGAGAATTTGAATGGATTTACTTACCTAAATTTTCTGTCCATCGACATGCTTTATTGAGATTAAATTATTATATTGTTTCTTATTTACTAGCTGCGTATTTTCTTCCATCGTTTCTCTTGATGAAGCATTCTTATCATAGGATGTAAACAAATCTAGTTGAAAGATCTGTCAACTCCAAAACTAACCTCACGAAGCTCGTGAACTTTCAAAAATAGCCTCACTCTGTCCTTACAGCTGGAATACCGAGTTAATAAATTTTGCGGATGCTCCTAAGTAAAGCTAATGAGACGATGGTTGCATGTTATTATTAGAGTTATTTTAACAACTCGTGCTATCTTTCTGAGACACAGATTCTTGGCAATACGCCATATTAGGGATTGTCAATTACTAAAGCAGCTACAAGAGGAAGCTCGGTTACAATGCAGGAGGCAGAGGCTACCACACAAGAATTAGCAAGATTAATTTATCATGCAAAAGAGTTACATTATGACAGCGCAACTATGATCATGAAACTGAAATATCAGATACAAAGCTTCGGAAGATCGTGCAAATGCAACTAATGTACAAAGTACAACATTTGGATAGTTGGCTGTAGAAGAAACTCCTAAGAACCTTTACTGTTTGGGTATAAGGTTGACATTGGAATGGATCAATCATCGTAAACTCTAGAAGTCTTGCGATTTTGTTAAGAATTTTTTTTTCCGTGTGCGATCCATTACTATCAACAGTGCAGCAAAATGATATAAATGCCTTCAACTGCAATTGTCTCTCTGTTAACGGAAATGGAAGAAGAACAGTGAATATACCCACGTTGTTTTTCATGCCTCACTGTGACCTTACCCTCACTAATAGAGTATTGGAGGCAAACTGGATGCCTGAAAATTTGAATAAGATTATTATATTAGGCAACAATTTAAAGAGATATGACTTGGACGAAGAATATTTTGCATATCGCCCTTTAACTAATAAAGTCCAAGTCACTCTGGAAAATGATCATATGCTTCATGAAATGCCACTTCCACAGACAAATATTTCAATTGACCTATTGTATACGAGATCCTTTCATGGTTTAAGTTGGTATTTCTTTGACTGGAATGGCTCCTTACATAGTTTCGAGAGGCAGAACCCAAGAATGTTTGCAGCCAATAATGTAACAACCGAAGAAATAATTAAGAAAATACATTTGGCACGAGAAAAGTTGGAGAAATATTTATTTTATGGAAAATTCATGGCACAAATGCAGGATCCATAAATGGTCACAAGAATAGAAAACCTTATAAACACATACCCACAACATTATATGGAGGAGAAGAAAAATTCCCCGAGGCTCATAGATATAAACTTGTGTCACTTTTGTGTCTTTTCAGATAATGTGCTTACAACATCTGTGGTGGTGAACTCTACAACCTACCATGCTGATCATCCTGAGTTGCTTGTCTTCCACATAGTCACGCATGGAGTGAATTTTGGAGCCATGCAAGCATGGTTTGCTATCAATCTTTTCAAGGGGGAAGCTATAGAAGTACAAAATGTGGATGAATTGACATGGCTAAATGCATCATATGTCCCTGTCCTGAAGCAGCTGCAAGATGTTGAAACACAAAATTATTACTTCACAGGTGCCCAGGATAGCAAAAGTGCAATTAAATTTTTGATTCTTGCTGTAAACACCACCACCTCTGTGGTAGCTAAGCTAGAGATTCATGAAGAGGTCACTGATGAAAATAAGCATATAATGAAATCGGGACTCGAAGATTTGGACTGAAATAATGATATGAGTTATCTTAGTTCTATATTTTCT
Organism: Picea glauca; assembly: GCA_000966675.3. NCBI lineage: Eukaryota > Viridiplantae > Streptophyta > Pinopsida > Pinales > Pinaceae > Picea > Picea glauca. The sequence goes on along the minus strand of JZKD02S1672944.1, from coordinate 1,041,954 downwards.
TCTAGGGACCCACAATGCGTCAACATCCCTGTCAATGGTGGAGGCATTAGTCAGAATCAGAAGTTCATCTATGGATAAATTCATTCGTAATATCACTACTGACTACGGGGTTGATTTTGATGAAAACCTGGGTGCTTTGGTTATTGATCACGCTAGCTATGTTGTTTTGAATACTGGAAGTGATCATACTTTGTGTGTGTGACTGTTCACACGATCAAGTAATAGAAGTTCATTTTTCATCTTTATTTTAGTTCTTGTGGAAATTGCACTAGCTTGGGTTCGAACATTGTCATCCCTTGCTCCCTTCAGTATTTTCACAGATTTCTGCAGTATTTTGGCTATGGAAATTGTCATCAAGGATGATTATTCCTCATTTCAAACATTGGACAAAGGTGTATTGCCCAACTTTCAATGGCAACCCCTGCAGGACCAGCGTTCCATTCATCGATCCCATGCATTGATCGCTATGGACTATGATGCGAAACTTTGGATCACATTCTTGTTCACAAACTTCTCCTATCCAATGACAAAATTCATGGTGGCCTAATGATGCAGGTATATGAAGGTTTGGTTGCGCAATAAAAATTCCATTTTATTTTTGTTGTTTTATTGTATTATAAAAAAAAATAAAAAATAATAATAATAATAAAAAAAAATGTATATATATATATATATATAAATAAAAATTAGTTTTCTTGTACAAAAAAAAAAACAAACAAAAAATTATACAAATTTGTATAATAACAAACAAATTTGTTCAGAGCATGTCGGAAGAACCACAGTGACGGTGCTTTTTAGATCTTGTCGACGTTTCGGATCCACAACAGGATCCATCTTCAGGACAACAAAGCCTGAGGAAAAATAAGAGAGGAGCCTTTAATAAATAGTGAAAATTGAACCCTAGGTTTGGCGAGGTTTTACAAATTAGGTATTTAATTAATGAAATAAGATGATAACCCGA
>JZKD02S1672944.1:1016860-1040767 GCA_000966675.3 Picea glauca | reverse complement strand
TATTAACATCCTCAAACCTAGGGTTTCACTTAAGCCGACCACTAATATAACATTATTAACCTTAATTTAACCCTTATTAACACAAGATTAATATTAAAACTAATTTTAATAATAAAGTCAACCCTAAAATTTAGCATTTTCTTAGCTTAGTATTTATTTAACACCGTCGGGTTATCATCTTATTTCATTAATTAAATACCTAATTTGTAAAACCTCGCCAAACCTAGGGTTCAATTTTCACTTTTTTATTAAAGGCTCCTCTCTTATTTTTCCTCAGGCTTTTTTGTCCTGAAGATGGATCCTGTTGTGGATCCGAAACGTCGACAAGCTCTAAAAAGCACCGTCACTGTGGTTCTTCCGACATGCTCTGAACAAATCTCTCACCACAGAAACCTAATTGATCAACAAACAAATTGTTTAACAAAAAAAAAAATTGAATACAAAATCTTATTTGTTTTGCAAATATACCAACAATAAATAAATAAATAAATTATAAAAATAAAAGACAAAAAAATCTTAAAATAAAAAACAAATTATAAAAAGTAAAACAACACAAATAAATACCATTGCAAATGGCCATTTTTATAAATTCTTGACAACAGTAGTGAACACATGTTTTTGCGATTTTCCTCTAAGCAATCGATGATGATACAAACGCGTGTGCCACGATCACGACAAGAGGTATAAAACTGCATTTTATTTTTACTTTGTTGCATTTGTCCTTTTTTCTGCATGTTGTGTTTTTCTTCGAACATCTCACAAGTTTTCATGCAGGATTTGTCCTAAGTTTTTTTCAGGCACGCGGTCGATTGCATCTTGCTGCTAACGTGATTTTCAATGATCACAAAACTTTTCAAAAAAAAGAAACATGTCTTATTGACTGCTTGAAGGTGTTGATTCCCGTCTTACACATCATGGCGTTTACAGTTACACATAAACCCGTTCTTAAAACCATTTGCACCATGAATTCCTTCCACACATTTCTCCTTCAAAGCAACTTGTTCATCCCTGTGTTGAAGCCCATCTTCCATTTACTTATCCTTCATGACTTCACACATGCCTATCTTTTTGAGTCGCATACATCTCTTTATCTTTTTCAATTCAATTTGCCTTGTCAATAAAACTATCCTACTCCCTTTCCCTGACTAAATTGCCTTTCCATAAGCACTGTTACTATTGAGATATTTTCATTTATAGTCCTACCACTCTTTTTATCTGAACTCATGTTGACTGATGTGGGATTCCTTAAGGCCCACATTTCAAGAAGTATTTCCCTATCGAATTCAACACCTTATCTGGGATATAGACTGGAGTCCATTTTGAGTACCTAGAGGCTTGCATGCCTTAATGTAAAGTTCTCTTGCTAACAATCATGGGAATACATCAATGTCCCTTGATCGTCAGATCTTGCAAGTGGCTCAACATTATCTCATTCATTCGCACTTCGCCAGATGTACTCGAGTACCTTGGCACTCATTGACATCAATGGTGAGTTGTCGCACATTGGTTAACGCCATTCATCATTGGTCGGTAATCCAATGACTTCTTTTCATGCTCGACATCGACGCATTCATTCGCATGATTAGAATTGTACCATCAGGTTTAGCAGTGGGTGAATACTATACACTTTTCACGACTCTATCAGCAATTAAAGTAGCATGACTTCAGCCATATGAGACTACCACAGTTCCACTTTCATACTTTCTCTTTTCCATGGTGCATTCTGCAGTAGTTCAGCTTCCTCCACTTCACATTCTCTGATCCAGCAGATAGTAGTTGCAGCTACAACAACAATCACTTTCCATATGATCCCGTAGTAGTGTCATCTTCCATGATCTAGCAACTGCATCAACCATATTCATATTGCATAGTTCATCAACATTTTGGGTAAATGGAGGTATGTTATTTTCTAAACTTTAATCATGTAATTCCTCAACTGCTAGCAATGAATAATTTGGAAAAATCCCTCATTAAATTCCCTTTCCTTTTTCACTTCTATGACTTATGCCACATTGCATGAGGACATGAAACAAGTTAAGTTGGGGGGTATGGGACTTTATTCACTATCATCATTCCACTTTTCCACTACCATCATTCCATTTTTCATCTCATTTACCATCTATGAACATTTATTTTCCAATGATACTCTGTTGCACTTTGCTTCATAAGCACTGATATACATATTGGCATGATTCACAAATATATATAAAAAAGGGGCTTTCTTATACTCAATGATGTTTCCTTATGCACACTTATAGCATATATTTTCGAGTAAGACTATGGGCAAATTATTATCATAACAACAAGAGAACAAATAAACCAAATGAATGTTGTTAACACAAGAACCAACATTCTTTATATTCATGGTTGTCACACAAGAACCAACAATAATAAAATGCCAGTTGTTACTCATGTAAATCTCATCCTGGAAACATTCATTATCATCACTCAAAGCCAACATTCAGATGCCAAAATTTCTTGAGAAGATCCATGCATGGTTGCATGAGGACATGCAACAAGTTCAGTTGGGGGGTATGTTGGGGCTCATAAACGTCCTATTCTCATGCACCTTTCCCTTCATCATTCTTCACATTTCATCGCCCCATTAACCTTTCACGATATACTTGGGTTTCACCTTATTGTTCTCCACTTTATTCATTTTAGTATTTAAAAGGAATTTGTGATTAAATATACTTGGGTTTCACCTTATTGTTCTCCACTTTATTCGTTTTAGTATTTAAAAGGAATTTGTGATTAAATGTTAGAAAATCAATATGTTTTCATATATATCTCAAATATGTGTGATCTTTGTAATGTGCAGGAATATGTGAAGGATTAATTCAAAGGACTTCTCAAATACTTCCTCCACCATTTCAATATTTGAAGAGATAATTCAAGCCCATTCCAAGGAGAAGATCATGGATATTTGGTTGGAATATCTTATCCAAGATATATGAGAGATATGTGTGAGGATTTNAAGGGATTATATTTTGTAATAATGGGAAATAGGTTGAGAGAAAAGTGGATCTGTAATAATGAGATGGTTATCTTATCTTCAAGGATCTCATGTATAAAAGAGAGTGCTCTCTCTTCATGAGAATTCAATTAGGAGAAATTAGATTTCAATCAGTTGTAAGTAGAGAATTAGAGTAGTCATTAATGGTAGTCATTAGGATTCGAAAGAGAAAAGGATTCTTAGCTTTGATTCATGGTTTTGGTTTTCATGCTTTCATTATTCTTTTATGAAGATTGATTTGATTATTGAATGTAAGATTGCATCATTGGTGAGAGCTCTCATGTGTTGTTGTGCCATTTAACTCTTCACTTGTTGTATCTTCTTTTCCTTCATGTAGTTCTCCATTTCTAGATTAATTTCCTTCACGCAATTTTCCATTCTTAGATTAATTTCATTTACGCAACTAGATTAATTCAATTCAGTCGTGTGTTAGATTAATGATTCTATTTTAGTTGTGTGTTAGATTAATGATTCAATTTCAGTTGTAGGTTAAACATTAGATTAAATTAGTCTCGCTTCAATCTTCCATATACTTTGCGTGTGCTTCGTCAGTTTACGAACCCCGGGTTGACAAATTAGATAAGTTGGGCAAATACTACAATGCAATTAATTCAACATTAGTTCAGCCCAATATAATGACTGTCGTTCCCTTGTTACGATTGTTGTTCCTTTTGCTGTTCATTTGAACGGGACGATTGTTGTTCCTTTTGTTGTTCGTTCGAACGTGACAATTGTTGTTCCTTTTGCAGGTCGTGTTGTTCCTTTGAATAGAACAATTGTCATTCCCTTTACAATTGCTATTCCTTTACAGGTGTTGCATCTCTGGAGGCTGGGTATTGAAAACGAAAGGTAAGAACCTACGTAGGTGACAAGTAAAATGCTTGTGCCAATGCCTACCTTTGGTTGATGCATAGAGGTTGTTTTTAGGACATCTTTAGAGCCCAATAGGCCATATGCATGGTCAAGGAAAGGACCGCCAATAGAAAATAAAAGAATAGATGGAAAAAGAGCTTAGTGAAATTAGAGCAGAAATGGAGAGGGTAACATTGAAGATGCAGCAGGAGATGTAGGTGCACTGGACATACGAATGGCCCTTGAAGAGGAGAGAAAAGTGGCATGTTTAGAATTTGTTGGTCAGAAGGCAGCAACAACAGTTGAGGAAGTGGTTGAGGCATGTTGAAACCCTTAGTAAAACATAGGAGGAAATGGTTTACATCTATGAACCGGAGACCGGAGAGAGACTCAGTGATGAGGAGGAGAAGAGATCAGTTAGAGATCTCATTAACTATTAGGAGGGCAGTGGTGAACTTTCAAATTTCTAGGTGGGCAATGAAGAGAGATCAACAATTGATATCATAGATTTCCATGTGAGAATGGGAGAAGATACGAGACTATCTGAATGTCTCAAGAGCTCATAGGTGAGTTCAAATTAGTAAGGGGTGCTAATGGAGGAGGATCAGAGGAGCATTCTGATCATTGGGGGAATTCAAATATTCCTTCCAATTAGCCCAATAGAGTCCAATGCACAAATTTCATGTGAAACAAAAGAACAACCAACTATGACTGTCATAGAAGAAGAGGAGAAGGAGCAGACACTGATGTATTCCCCATCAAAAAAAGAGGAGCATATAGTTAAGTTTATCATTCAATGGGAGAAGGAGTTGGAGATGATGGAGGATTGGTTTAGCAATCTAGAACTAGAAGATGGTTGCCAGAAGACATTCATGCTAGATGGAGTAGAATTCCAATCTGAGGAGCAGTTGGAAGAAGCTAGAGCTGAACCAACACAAAAGCAACTGGAAAAAGTCAATCTGTCAGAGGATATAGATGAACATAAGTTTAGTGAGGAGACTGTAAATTCTGAGTCTAGAGGGAAGTGGACAATCAAGGCAACAAGAGACGAAGACAACATGGGAGATCAGGTTGATCTACCCTTTACTCAACATGAGGAGATGCAACAATAAGGAAGACTTCCAAGAATCCATCCAACGTAGTAGCTGGAAGAGGTGATTGATGAAATCAAAGAGTTGATGCTAGAATCACAGGAAAATTTGTTAGCAGGAGGAAGCTGAAAAGAGGAGGACCCGCAAGAGCAGTAGGGAAAAAACAACAATAACAAAGTAGAGGATGAGGAGGACAACTCCATAGAAGAGTTTGGGATCTAGGGGGATTCCAACAATAGAGCAAAGGATCTCATGAGAAGGAGCTCATGATTTTCCCACTAGTGGAGTATGATGCAGGAGCATCGCTCCACCTCAGTAATGCGCCAACATTCCAATGCATCAAACCACATTCAATAAGAGGAGAGGCATAGCCCTCCCATTTTCAAATTTTAAAATGTGATTTAAATGCAAATTAAATGTTGTAAGGATGGAAGAGCTGAGTTATTTATTTTGTACAAGTTGTAGATAGTATTTCCTTTAATAGGCTTGAGTTGGACAGATCTTGATCTTTGCTTGGATATGAGATGTACATGTTCATTCAATGAAATTAGCCTCATTAGATAGGCGTTTTGATGGTTATTAGACACCACTATAGTAGTTGGTGTGAAAGACTCAGTGAGTCTCCTCTTGTATAAATATTTGTAACATATGGCCAGTAGAGGTTGCTGAAGGTTGAGAAAAAACCATTGTAAGACAAGGAGAGAGAGTCAATACTATGTTGTAGTCTGGGATTGCACACATTGTAATTAACATTTTGATATTAATACAAAAGAAAAGATTTCACTATTTATGAATCCCTGTGTGGTGATTGTTTGTTTGATGAATTCCATTTGTGTGTTTATGTTCATTTATGTTGTCGATGTATGTGATAGGGTTTCATATGCAGGAGGAATATAGAGCTTACTATATGTTGTGAGTTGTTGATTCATTCTGGGTTCTTTTAGGATAAATGTAAGGAGTACATCACATAGTGCCGAGAACTCCGCGAGCCAATGCAAGGAGTGAGCATATGAAATATTCTTTGAGTTCAAAGGAGAATGTGCCAAGAGGGAACACTAGAACATTTACTGATTCAGAGAAGAGCCTCAGGGTTACTGAACACCTTGGGGAAGAGATTGTGTAGAGGAGGCATAGAGAGAACAAAGAGTTGTTGGAAACCTTTGTAGAGATCTGCCAAGTGGGCATTGAGCAGGTGAAAGTGTGCACAAGTGGACTCTGTTTCAAGTTCAAAGAAGATAAGTGTTAGGGAGGAAACCCCATAGTTACTGAACACTCTAGAAATCCGTGGAAGGAGAAACTACCTCAGAGTTGCTGAACACTCTAAAGGAAGAAGCTTTGTAAGGTGTGCATTGAGTAGGCACAAGGAGTGTGTAGGAATATTACTGGAAAATCTTCTAAGTCTGAAGTCATCTGAATTCTAGTCAAAGTGCAAGGAGTGCACATAGGGGAATCTGTTTCAGGTTTGGAAGCTCAGAAGAGCACAAAGGTTTCCAGGAGGGCACCAAGAGTTCCTTTGAAGGAAGCAAAGGGATGAGATCCTTAGGAGACTAGGAAAGTTTGAAATCTCAGGAGGAATAGTGCAAGTTTGCACAGTGGAAGTGCAAGTGTGCGCCAAAGCCAAGGTAAACTTTCATTGATAGAATCTTAGGAGGAAGAGTGAAGTTGAGACCCAAGTAGTCAAGCTCGTAGAAGGATCAAAGGAAGCTACCTTTGAACACTTATAATTTTTCCCAATTCGGGAGAAAGTGAAAGCTCAGGAGGAGGAGCAACGACTTCCATCAAATCAACTACAGGAAGAGATATGGACTACTATATATATGTCCAACATCAAGGAGGAGCGCATCGAGGTGAAGAAAAGATCCCAACCATTGGATTTGGGCGTGTGGACCGACAGTCGTGGGATCTGGGTAAGCGCATATGAATTTAACCCTTTTTATGTGCAAGGAGTGAGGACTCACTAAAGTCCAGAAGGCTAGAAGTTCCGAAGCCAGTCAGAACCATCCATTGTCTGGAGGGATGGGTGGTGAAAGCTCAGAAGAAATAGTGGGGGAATAATCCTTCAATAGGGAGGAGCCCTTTAAGATTTCGTGAATTAGAGAGAAAGATCCATTAAGGAGGAATCAAGATCGTTATAGATCATCAGAGTTGGGAGAGTTGCATGGAGGTTAGTCATGGATTCCTTCAACACTTTGTGGTTGGGAGGTTTGATAGTGTTTGAAGTGAAATTATCACGAAGTCCTGAAGAACGAAGTGAATCCTAGCCGTTGGTTGCGAGGAGGATACATGGCAGGGGATTAGAGAGTTTGGGAGATAGAGCTTCGGTGAAATAACGTGGAGCAAAGTGCAATTTTTTCGAAGTTGTGAAGGAGAAAAGAGATATGGACCATTGGATCTAGGAGGACATGAGGTAGGGATCCATGTGTTTCACCAAGAAGTTACTTCGAGGAAAATAGGGTTGGAGGTTGCTAAACCTCTGAAGCCCAAATAAGTGAAGTCAGTTGTGATTGTTGATATGGGAAGGACACACATCACTAGATCATGCACGTAAGAGGAGGAGCCCTTCCAAGGAAAGCGAGGGTGGAACATCCAAAAATCCTGAAGGCCGAAGCTATGAAATCCATCTAAGCCATCCACTTTGTAACACCCTATCTCCCCTATTCTGTAAATATACCTATATTCAACAAGGAATTATGGAAAACCTAAAAGTGTGAATGTTTGATTTGATGGAACTTTGTACAGAAGGTTGATGAATGTAAATTTTGTTATTTTAATAGAAAATGGTTACGTGTTGCATGATTGCTGAAAGAGGGGATGTGATAAGAGAAAACCACGAATGCTATGAAAGGTGGTAGAGGGGACCCGAAATAGTTGCGTTAACCTCCACTGAACTAGTACCATGCTGGAATTAATTTCTCAAGTCAGAACAACCCTCTCATCCAAGAATGAATTATAGTCGGGCTGGTAGGTGGGAAGGCCTCCTTAAAAGTTAGTGATGAGATGGGGCATACCGCCCATCCGTAAGGCTTCCAGACTTGACCACGGACTGGGAATTCGAGACACACACAATAATTCCGAGGAAGGCAAGAAAGGAAGTGTGGTGGGCAGAGGAAGACCTACGGAAAAATGCAGAGACGAGAGTGGAATCTCTCAGATTCGAGGAAGGACTGAAATAGGAACAATGAGTTCTGATCACAAAAAATAGAGATCGAGCCAAGAGAAGGAGAGTAACCTTCATCCTTATCTATTTTTGTATTCGGAGAAGGAGAGTAACCTTCGTCCCTAACTTCCATTGAGCTGGAAGTAAGAGATTGAATCTCAAAGCATCGTGGCTTAAGAATGGGGGTGGCCAGTGATAAATCCATTGGGAGTGACTGAGCCCATGGTTGCATGGAAACGAGCACCTGTTTCAGTAGTCACATCACATTCTATGGTTTTGATAAGTGTTTTCTTGCCTTATGCTTTGAATTGTAAATAATGGATGCATGCAAGTATTTACATGTCTATAAAGAGTTCTTTATTTTGTATTAAATGATTAAGTTATGAGTATGTGTTTGTTCCCTTGAGAACCTATATTTCTGCTTGAATTTCCATATGTTCCAGTTTAATCACTCGAAGGAATTTTCCCTAGGAATTTACATCACCATTTTCAGAGCCAACCTCTGGGCATATCTACCATTTTGGTAACCTCATAAGTTACTTTGCCTTGATTTAGAGCTTAAAGTTCTATGAGTTGAGAAGGTGTTCCCTTCAGACCAATATTCTAGGAGACGCTAAACTTGCGCCTATTCCCTTAACCAAAAACCCAACTAAGAGCAAGGATTATAGCTCAGGCGTTATATGAATATCCACGTGACCTGGGTCTAGAAACCTTGGAGCTCAAGGCTCCGAGATGTCAAATTGCACAATAGTCAAGTTGAACCCCACAATCGTTATGAACCATTGATCTATGAACAAAGATCAAGGGTGGGGAATCATTGCAGAGCATGAAGGTGAAAATAATGAACGTGCTAGTTCGTGACCTGCAATTCACCCTAGTCATTGATCTCAATGGGATGGGAGATCAACGATCTCAGTTAGACTAGAATCGAGCAAGCACTTTCCAGATTGTGGAGGTTGAACTCTCTGGTAAAGAGTACGCATATTGGGGCCCTGCAATTTCTGTGAACCGTCAATCTCCATTGAACTTCGATCTGAGTTTGAAGTGATCCTTGAAACACAAGGAGCACATGGGATGGTGAAATATTCAAGGATATCAAGCTCAAAATAGATAACAGTTTCAGGAGTGCAGACGAAATCTAGGATACAGGCCCGTAGGAGAAGCAAATTTTGAATCCTTCGAGCTCCTAGAAAATATTGTAAGTCAAAGTAAGTCAAAAGATTAGGAGGAGGAGCGACAATGGACATTGGATCACAATGCTAAGGATTGACAACCATATGATGCAAGAAAGGTGCACGAACCTTATCACTTGGCACACACAGGAGAAGGGAACTTACCAAAGTTCTGAAGTTCCGAAGTAATTTGAGGTCGTGCATCACCAGGAGGTGAATCTGGACTGCCAGATCCAAAGGGATACGTGGTGATGGATCACAAAATCTAGAGGAATATGTTCGAGGGTTTTCAATTGAAAGTTGAGATTCCTGAACCTCGAAGACCCGAAGTGAATCTGGACCGCCAGATCCAGAGGGACATGTGGTGATAGATAGTGGACTCCGAGGAAATCTGTGTGAGAGTTTTCAGTTGAGATATAAGACTCCTGAATTTCAGAGAGCCAGAGAGCTGAAGTAAATATCAGTGGTCAGATCACTCGAAGTAGGATACTGACCGTTGATCACCAAGAGATACATGTCATCATATCAGTAGCTTCAGGAAATCTATTCGAGAGTTTTCAGTTGATATTTGAGACTCTCGAAGCGCGAAGAGCAAAGCAAATCTCAATCATCAGATTGTCCGAAGTAAATATCAGTCGTCAGATCATCTGAAGTAAATATCCAACGTCAGATCATCTGAGGTGAATCTGGACCGTCTAATCGAGAAGGGACGTGGCGTGAATATGTGGACTTTGGATAGAGTCCCGAAGTAATTCATAGCCATCAGATCAAGAAGGGACATGGTGTGAATCTGTGGACTCCAGATAAAGTCCCGAAGTAATTCATAACCGTCAGATTAAGAAGGGACGTGGTGTGAATCTGTGGACTCCGGCTAAAGTCCCAAAGTAGTTCATAGTCGTCAGATCTAGAGGAGACGTGGCATAAATCTATGAACTCTAGGTAAAGACCCGAATAAATCCTCGATCATCAGATCTAGAGGACATGTGGCATGAATTTGTGGACTCCGGGTAAAGACTAGAAGTAATCCTTGATCATCAAATCAAGTGGACACACATCAATGGATTATAGCCTTCAGATAAAATCCATTGGGAAAAGGGGTGAAGTTTGATATTTGAGATCTCAGAAGTCTGGAGACCCGAAGGATATCTCGACCATTGATCGAGAAGACTGCCACATGACTATTGATCTAGTTGAAAGGTCAAACACCTGAAGTAGAAACAGGGCCATTGATTTAGGAGGACAGGTGTCTGCAGACTGTCAACTTCAGAATATTGATGTACAGAGGAAAGAAGGGTTTGAGATTTTAAAAGTACGAAGTCTAGAATCACGAAGGAGATCACATTCGTTTATTTAGGAGGGACAGATCTGGTCCATGGATTTGAAAAGGGCAGATATGAACCGTTAGTTAAGATAGTACTGTCAATATTGGGAGATCGATGGTCTTGTAGGATTACAGGGATTGGAGGTGTGAGAACTTTAAAATTTTTAGGGCGGGCCGCAATCCAAACCCCGGTTTTGGAGAAAGGACACATGGAGGCTCAAGGAGAATTGCGGGCCGAAAAGTATTTTGGTTTCAAACCTCCTTTGGTCGCACCCGTAATTTTGTGTTTGCATAAGGTCATCGCCCAAGGTCACATCCAAGGAGGGTCCAAGAGAAAAGGGGCTAACACCAACTCCGAGACTTCGCTAAAGCGCGAAGGAGAAGGTCACAAATATCATAAGACCTGCACCAGAAGCCGGAAGGGCCTGTGTTTGATTAAGAGGTGAGACTATCAAGGTATCTAATTCTTGTCTAAATTAGAGAATCATAGAACCTTGATCGGAGGGTCAGGCTGAGTCTCGGACTTCCCAAATTAGGAATCGTAGAGGGAAAGGATCTATTCCTGTAAGGAGGACAATTTTTTTTTATTTTCTCCCCATCGTGGGTGTGTCACAAATTGGTATCAGAGCATGGTTAAAACACTTGGCCTTCTTGGGATCATGGACGAGTCACTTACAAACTCTATTTGGAGTATTTTTAAAAGAGTGACACTCTACCTTATCTCTTTCTTAAAAGTCTGGTTAAAAATGTTATTAAAGAAAAGAATGAAACTTTCTACTGTGTGTGTGCACTTAAGAAATTGAACCATGTATTGTTCATGAACTAATAGACTGTTAACTAACAATGAGTGTTTTTGTCAAGACTCGAGCAGTTAGTAAATCATGGGAAAACTTCAAGAATAAAGGATGGTGACATGTCATGAGGTGGGGGATGGCTCCCACAATAGAGATACAGAATCTGATGAAAGAAGAGCGGGGGAAACCCTTCCAGATCTAGTTGAAACTGTAAGGAACCTCAGGGCCGAATTACAGTGTTGCAAGGATGACAATGCGATATTGATAAAGGAGTAATAAAAACAAAAATAAATTAATGTAGTCTTTCCATAGAGCTTGTCCGACATACATAGGAAACTATAACATGAACCCACAACCAATCATGTGGACCGACAACATAAGAAGAGAAGTGAAAGTCCACTTGAGATCCGAAAACATGACTCCATAAATTACCACACTGGGAGAAGCGCCTCAAAGAAGGCCAAACCTAGAGGTAGGGGACACTCATCGGTAGTGTTCTTTGGAAAGGAAACTAGCAAATCCAAAGGATCTTCTAGTAGTGGAGCAAGATGACATTCTCAAAGGAAAGGAAATAAGCGGAAGTGTTCCAAAAATCATGATCTTGAAGAATTCAAGAAATCCAAACCACCCTCTTTAGATGGAGAGATTAGGAAGGGGGAAGAGGCTGAAGTGTGGCTGCTTGGTTTAAATAAATACTTCAGAGTCCATGACAAATCTAAAAACTTGAAGGTTCAAATAACCATCTTTAACCTGAATGGAAAGGCTTCCATTTGGTGGGAATACCTTAGGAATGTGAAAGGAGTCCATGAGAAGGACTTGTGATGGAAAGAGTTTGAGAAATAATTCAGGAAGCAGTATCTATCAGAGAGATACATGGATGGGAAGACTAAGGAATTCTATAAAATCAGGCTGGGGAAGCTCACCATAGATGAATTTGTCAATAAATTCCTTGAACTACTAAGGTACATACCCTACATAAAATATGAAAAATTAAAAATTCAATGGTTCATTAGTGGGTTAACTCAGACCTACCGGGACAGGATTGAGTTCGACGAACCAAAGAACTTAGAAGAAACTATCAAGAAGGCAAGGTATTGTTATGAACAGTTTGGGAGTAAGACAAGACCTCACAAGGACTGGAAGAAGAGGAGTAGTTCAGGATTCCAGAAGAAGGGGTTTAAATCCTCAAGATTTAAGAAGTATGGAAAATATTCTAGAAGGAGACTTCCTACTAGAAGTGTATATTAACAAAATTTCCCCTCTCAAAGTGGAAATAAACCCTTTAAGATAGTCCTAAAAAAGACCAATAACATAAATAAGGAGCCCTTAAAATGCTGGGGTTTTGGAGAATATCATCGATTGAGGCACTGCCCACACAGACAACAGAACAGTAAGAGAATCTACAATATCCAAGAAGCTACCACCATCAATGATGTGGCTAGGAGCATTCCGCGAATCTATGCAACCTTGGACAATAATCAAGCCAACCACCAAGCTTCAGTAGTGGAGCTAGAAGGTATGATTGCCAACCATCTGGTTTCTATTTTAATTGACCCAAGTTCTAATTTGATTTATGTGACCCCTCAGATTGTTGATAAGTGTAAACTGCAACCAATTAGACATGTTAAACCGTCGTTGGTGCGATTATCCAGTGGGACCAAAAGAAAGGTGGCAGAGGTCATATCAACTTGTCAATTCATCATGGGTGGATTGCCCACCTGAGTGACCCTTAACATACTTCCCTTAGGTTCTTATGACTTGTTGATTGGTATGGATTGGTTGGATGCTTATAAAACTAAATTTGACTTCTATCACAAAACTTTAGAATGTGTAAATGAAGAAGGGAGAAAAATGACCCTCCAAGGGATTCAGAAGATTGTCTTAGTGAGACAAATATCAACCCTTCAAATGAAAAAGTATTGCAGAAAAGGGTGTTCCTTATATGTCATATAGGTACTGGAATCTATTGAGAATGAAAAACCAAAACTAGGGGACCACCCCATATTAAGAGAATACAAGGACGTGTTCCTAGAAGAGGTACTAGGTCTACCTCTAGCAAGGTATATTGACTTCTCGATAGAACATACACTAGGAGTGGTACTAGTGTCTAGAATGCCATGTAGAATGAGCATGCCAGAGTTGGTTGAGATCAAGCTACAAATAAAGGATATGGTGGAAAAAGGCTACATCCGACCCAATTTATCTCAGTGGGGGGTGCCTGTCTTGCTTGTGAAAAATAACGATGGCACACTCTGACTGTGCATAGATTACAGACAACTCAATAAGACAACCATAAATAACAAGTACCCCTTACCAAGAATAGATGACCTATTCGATCAATTGGGAGGTGTTTCCATCTTCTCAAAGATTGACTTAAGGTCTGGATACCACCAAGTCTGGATTAAGGATGAAGACATCCACAAAACAACCTTCAGGACGAGGTATGGTCACTATGAATTCGTGGTGGTGCCATTTGGGTTAACCAATGCCCCCACCACTTTTATGTTCTTGACGAATAATGTACTTAGCAAATTCCTGGACAAATTTGTATTGGTTTTCATTGATGATATCCTAATATACTCCAAGAACAGGGAGGAACACAAAGAACATCTTCGACTCTTACTCCAAGTACTAAGAGAGCATCATCTCTATGCTAAGTTTAGCAAGTGTGATTTCTTTCAGAAGAAAGTCCATTACTTAGGCCATGTCATATCTAAGGAAGGGGTGGAGGTAGACCTCGACAAGATCATATCTACTATGGAATGGCTTACCTCAAAGGATGTATCCAATATTAGGTCCTTCATGGGCTTAGTAGGATACTATTGAAGGTTCATAAAAGGGTTTTCCAATATTGGTTGTCCAAACACTGCCCTTTAGAAAAATAGGATTAAATTCATTTGAACATCAAAATGTGAAGAAATATTTCAGGAACTGAAATACCTCCTAACCCATGCACCCATGATAAAGATTGCATACTTGGATAATGATTTCCTCATGTGTACAGATGCCTGTAAGGAAGGACTTAGACGAGTCCTTATGCAAGAGGGACGTGTAATTTTCTACGTGTCCAGGAAATTAAATGAGCATGAGATCAATTATGTGACACATGACCTAGAGTTGGCTGCCATAGTACATGCTTTAAAAATGTGGAGGCACTACCTCCTAGGTAGGAAATTTTTTCTTATGACAGACCATTTTGGATTGAGACACTTGTTTGATCAACCAAAACTCAATGCCAGACAAGCTAGGTGGATGGCTGTCCTAAGTGAATTCGATTTTGAAATCAAACACATAAAAGGAAAGGAAAATAGGGTGGTTTATGCCCTTAGCAGAAGTATAAAAATGATTCATCTAGAAGTAGTAAGCACCTGTGAAACAAATGTCATGGAAAGAGTCAGAAATGCACAAGAGACAGATGTATTCTTCAAGACTGTGACTTCATACCTAAGGAAAGAGCCTACAGGGATGAATTATGAAGGCTACCAGATGCTCGGAGAAGGGTTGCTGACCTAAAGAAACAAATTGTATATTCCAAACTGTGACGACTTGAAGAGGTTCATAATGGATGAACTACATAAGAGACCATATACCACTCACCCAGGATATCAGAAGATGATCACGACCACTAGGAAACAATTCTATTGGCCTGGATTGAAGAAAGACATAGCTAACTATTTAGCTAAGTGCCTAGAATGCCATCAAGTTAAGGAAAAACACCGACATAAAGCATGGTTGTTACAACCCCTACTGATCCCAGAATGGAAATGGGAAACCATCTCCATGGACTTCATCACCGAATTACCAAAGTAGACCAAGAAAAATGATGCCATCATGGTTATGGTGGAAAAATTGAGTAAGTTTTCTCATTTCTTTCCTGTCAAATCAACTTGCAAGGCCATAGATATTTCCAACATATTCATGAAGGAGATATTTAGATTGTGTGGGATGCCCAAGGAAATTGTATCTGACCGAGATACCAAATTCACTTCAAGCTTTTGGAAATCCCTAATGGTTGGTTTTGAGACAAAATTGTTGTTCAACACAACTTATCACCCTCAAACTGATGGACAGACAGAAAGAGTGAACCAAATAGTAGAAGACATGCTAAGGATGCATGCAATGCATCTGCCTAATAAGTGGGAAGACTGCCTACCACTGGTAGAGTTTTCCTGCAACAACCATTATCAGGAATCCTTGAAGATGAACCATTTTGAATCCCTCTATGGTAGACAATTCAAGATTCCAATCAGCTGGAGTAACCCAGTGGATAGAATTACAATCAAACCTGACATGATGAAATAAATGGAACAACAAGTGGTTCAGATAAGACAAAATCTGAAGATTTCTCAGTATAAACAAAAAAATTACGTCGAAAGAAAGAGGACTCCTAGAGAGTTCAAGACCAAAGACCATGTCTATCTCAGAGTTAGACCCAGGAAGAGTTCCTTGAGAATGGGAGCCTATGCCAAATTGGCGCCTCGGTATTGTGGACCCTTTGAAGTCTTAAATAGAGTGGGACCTGTAGCCTATAGGCTAGCACTCCCTCCCACTGTAAAGGCAGATAATGTTTTTCATGTTTCATTATTGAAGAAATATGTACATGATGCCAATCATGTAATTTACTAGTCTGTGATCCAGGTGGAGCCGGAGGGAGAATTCCTGCCAGACCCCCAATGCATATTAGATAGGAAGGAAACCTCACTCAGGAACCGAACCATTTCACATGTCAAAGTGCAGTGGAAACACTTTGGCCCAGATGAGGCTACGTGGGAAATGGAGGATGCCATGAGACAAGGAATGAATTACAGTTGGGTTGGTAGGTGGGAAGACCTCTTCAATATTTAATGAGGGGATGGGGCAGACCACCAATCCGTAAGGCTTCCAGACCTGACCATGGACTAGGAATTTGAGCCACATGCAATCTTGCTGAGGAAGGCAAGAAAGGAAGTGTGGTGGGCATAGTAAGACCTATGGAAAAATGAAGAGATGAGAGCGGAAACTCTCAGGTCCGAGGAAGGACTGATAGAGGAACAATGAGTTATGATCACAAAAAATAGAGATTGAGCCAAGAGAAGGAGAGTGACCTTCATCCTTATATATTTCTGTATTGGGATAAGGAGAGTAACCTTCGTCCCTAACTTCCATTGAGTTGGAAGTAAGATATTGAATCTCTAAGCATCATGGCTTAAGCTTGGGGGTGGCGTAAATATGTGAACTCCGAGTAAAGACCTGAAGAAATCCTCGATCGTCAGATACAGAGGATAGGTGGCATGAATCTATGGACTCAGGGTAAAGACCTGAAGTAATCCTTGATCGTCATATCAAGTGGACACGCGTCAGTGGATTATAGCCTTCGGATAAAAGCCATTGGGAAAAGGGGTGAAGTTTGAGATTTGAAATCTCAGAAGTCAGTAGACCTGAAGGAGATCTCGACCATTGATAGAGAAGAGGGCCACATGACCATTGATCTAGTTGAAAGGTTAAACACCTGAATTAGAAACAAGGCCATTGATTTAGGATGATAGTTGTCCACAGGTCATCAACTCTGGAATATTGGTGTACAGAGGAAAGCAGGGTTTGATATTTGAAAAGTCTAATGTCCGGAATCACGAAGGAGATCACATCTGTTGATTTAGGAGGGGAAGATTTGGTACATAGATTTGAAAAGGGAAGATCTGAACCATCAGTTCAGAAAGTACCATCAATATTGAGAGATCGATGGTCCCATAGCATTGCAAGGATTGGAGGTGCACGAACTTTAAAAAGTTGAGGGTGGGCCGCAATCCAAACCCCAGTTTTGGAGAAAGTACATGTGGAGGCTCGAGGAGAATTGCGGGCTGAAATGTAGTTTTGTTTCAAACTGCCTTTGGCCATGCTCGCAATTGTGTGTTTGCATGAGGTCATCGCCCAAGGTGAAATCCGAGGAGGGGCCAAGAGAAAAGTGGATAAATCCAACTCTAAGACTTCACTGAAGCACGAAGGAGAAGGTCGCTGGTATCATAATACCTACACCAGAAGCTAGAAGAGCCTGTGTTTGATTAAGAGGTCATACTATCAAGGTCTCTAAGTCTTGTTTGACTTAGAGAATCAAAGAACCTTGAACGAAGGGTCGACCTGAGTCCCAAACTTCCCAAATTAGGAATTGTAGAGGGAAAGGATCTGTTCCTATAAGAAGGACAACATTTTATTTATTTTCTCCCCATCGTGGGTGTGTTACACACTTGGACAGGAAATGTGGAGGAAGATCCGTTACTTCAAAGGGTACATACTCTAGAATAAATAGAGAGAAGGGGCGTTGACTACAAGTCACCCGAAGTGGGGACAAAGGTCGATCTCGACCGTAAATCAAGGTGAGTATATGGTGCTGAATCCATAACTTTGGAGAGAAAGCACTTTGGGGGAAATAGGTTGCTGAAATGGTTGGAACTCTCGAAGCCAAAGTCCCAAAGTGTATCATAGTCATTGGCTATTAGAGGAGCGTAGGCTATAGATCTGGTCGGGGTAACTTCACCGTTTTAAAGTTTGGGAAAAAAGGAGTCAGTTGCATCCAAAACAACCGAATCCCAAAGCTCTGAAGTACATCATTGTTGTTGGATGTTGAAGAAGCATGGACCGACGATCACCCAAGAGAGTTCATGGTTCGAGGTTCAGGGAAAAAGGAACCAGCTGTGTCCAAAACCGTTGAAGCCCGAAGTTGTGAATAAATTCAGGAGGTTTAGCCTCAGGTCATAGCCCGAGGTCACATGTGGAGAGGGGCTAGTAGAAGGAGCTAGTGCCCGTTGAATTTAAAATTTTAAAAGCGCTAATAAAAGGTCCCATGAGTTCCATATGACCTACGCTTGAGGTAATAGAGGGCATTTGTTAAACTGAATTGCGGCTAGTAGGGTCCCGAGGATCTAATTCAACTAAAATATTTGAAGATCCTTGACCAGGAGGTCGAGCAAACCCTAAAAGAGAAGGGGGGGTGCGTCAATATGAGTACTCCATATACACCTCAACAGAATGGAGTTTTATAAAGTATGAACAAGATTTTGATGGAAAAATCAAGGTAAATGCTCAATGGTGTTGGGTTAGGGAAATAATTTTGGGTAGAGGGAGTGGGTACTACATGTTACCTGGTCAACAAATCCCCCTCATAAACACTGGATGAAAAGATTCCACAAGAGGTATGGACTGGTAAGAAACCTTCTCTCACACATCTCGAGGTATTTTACTGTGATGCCTATGTTTAGGTTCTAATGGAAAACAAGAGTAAGCTAGATAATAAGGCTAAAAAATGTATCTTTATTGGGTATAAATTTGGTCATAAAGGTTATAATCTTTGGAACCCAGAAAATAAGAAGGTTGTGTATAGCTGAGATGTGGTATTTAGAAAAATGAAGGATTTTTTTAAACATGAAGTCCTACCAAGTAAGGAAGAACCATAGAAAATAGAGTTTGATTTAAAGGATGATGAATCAAACTCTATAGAAGAACATGAATCAAAAGAAGAAGATCCTGATACTCCAGTATTGAGGAGACCAGTTCGAGAAAGAAGGCTACCAAAAAGGTATACTCCATTTGATTTTCATTCAAAATTTTCTTTGTCTATTACCGATGATGATCCTAGAACTGTCAGGGATGCAGTGGATTCAGAGGATGAAAAACTTTGGGAAAAGTCCATGGATGAAGAAATGGCATCCTTGGATAAGAATGAGGCTTGGGATATAGTGGAATTGTTGAATGGAATAAATCCCATTGAAAACAAATGGGTATTTAAAAAGAATCTGAATGCAGAAGGAAAAGTAGAGAAATACAAAGCCCAGTTAGTAGCAAAGGGTTATTTCCAGGTTGAGGGAATTGATTTTGGTGATATGTTTTCTCCTATTTCCAAGTTAACTTCTATTATATTTCTGTTATTTTTTGCTGCTATGTTTGATTTTGAAGTAGAACAAATGGATGTGAAGACAACATTCCTACATGGGGATATGGAATAAGAAATCTATATGAAGCAACCATAAGGTTTTGCTGTGAAAGGAAAGAATGAGCTGGTATGCAAGTTGAAAAAGTCCCTGTGTGGTTTAAAACAAACACCAAGGATGTGTTAAAAAAATTTGATACTTGTATGATGGGATTTGGCTTCACAATAAGTAAAGATGATCACTGTGTGTATTTTAAATTAATTGGTGATCATTTCATTTCTTTGGTCTTGTATGTTAATGACATGTTGTTGATAGGAAAAAACAAGGAGATTATCCAGGATGTGAAAAATCAGTTGTCATCTAAATTTGGCATGAATAATCTTGGTGCTGTAAATTTCATTTTGGGCATGGAAATTAAAAGAGATCGAGAAAAGAGAAAACTCTGGTTAAATCCGAGAAAATATGTCGAGACAATATCAGGAATGTAAACTGATCAATGTCCCTATTCCTATTGGTGTAAAGTTATCTGCGGATTAGTTTCCCAAGGCACAGGAAGATGAGGAGGACATGTCTCGTGTTCCATATGTGAGTGAAGTTGGTATTTTGATGTATGCAATGGTCTGTACTAGACTGGAAATTGCACATGCAATGGGAGTTTTGAGCAGGTATATGTCAAAACTAGGGAAGGAGCATTGGACAACAGTAAAAAGGGTTTTTAGGTATTTACGTGGCACTTCTAGCTATGAATTGTGCTACCAAGGAAGACCATGTTTGGATAGAGTGTTGGAAATACATGGCTTTGTGGATGCAGACTGGGATGGATATCTACAAGCGGGTATGTGTTTAACCTGTTTGGAGGAGCAATCAGTTGGATGAGAAAAATACATGATGTAGTGGAACTTTCAACTACAAAAGCTGGATACATGGAAACCACTCATGCAAGTGAGGAAGCAATATGGTTACAAAGATTGTGTTCAAATATTGGGTTGGTACAAAAAGATGTAAGGATAGATTGTGATAATCAGAGTGCAATTTTTTTGACGAAGAACCCAACTTATCATTCAAAGACAAAACATATTGATATTTGATATCACTTTGTGAGAGACATGGTTGAAGGAAATAAAGTGTTGTTGATGTAGGTGGACACTTTGAAGAATGTTGCAGGTTCATTAAAAAAATCTATGAGCACTGAGAATTTCTCTTGGTGTAGAGGATCCACAGGCATAGCTTCCCTGGATTGTTGACTATGTAACCCCATGTATGCAAAGAAAACAACAAGTGGGAGAATGTTGGGTATGTGGTATATTCTTTGCACGACTAGCTATAGTGTCTGTTACATTGCATCGGGCGTGCAGGGGGGATGCTAGGCCTCCCCTTCGGGGGTTCAGGGGCAAAGCCCCTGAGAATTGTTTTTTTCCTCAGGAAACATGTCACATTTTTGCCTCGTTTTTCATGTCGCCTCTATTTTCGTGTCCATTGTTGGGAGGTTTTTCGGCACATGGTTTTTTTCGATAGTTTTCTATTGCCAGTTAAGGAATTAGGGTTGTTGACTAATTCAGGTCATTGGGTTAGGGTTTTGTATGTTGATGGCTCCTATATGTATATTGTATTGTAAACAATGTATCACTATGAATGAATATAGAATATGTTGGTTTTCCCGGTTTGGGTTTCCAAGGGAAAAATATATGTGTAATGTGTGTATTTTCCATTGTATCTTTTCTGTTCTCTTATTGAAAATCTGTTTGCAGTAAAATATTGTACAAGGTTAAAATCTACAATGGGAAATTGAGGATTTTCTCTAGAGAGGTTGTTGGATGTATGGAACCTATGGTATGAAATAGATCTATGGAAATGCAACACTGGTATGGCTGATATTAATCATTGGTACATATTGTTATTTTGAGTATTGAGGCATATCTTGCATTTCTTGGTACATTGTTGAGGGTTTTTGGTTGTGATGTGTTGGTGAGGTTGTTCGTTAGTTTGAGGTTGCATATCAATGATATTTTGATGTCTTGTCCATGTGATGGTTTATTACACATGATTATGATTCTATGCACATGTATGGAACATGACTAGAGAGACATAGATGCACATGGTTTGAATGATATTATTGTGATATTGATTATGGGATCTATGTTATGAGATCTGATCTATTGAGGGATATTATTGGTACATGTTTAGAGGAACTTTATAGTAGTGTTGGTGAAACATGATTGGTACATGTTTGGTGCATTTTTAGGGGCACTTTCTAGTAGTATTGTTGACACATGGTATATGGATGATGTGGCATAGATATCTTGATATATTAGTAAAAGCACATCTTGGTGTTGGTGATGGTTATGAGGTATTGTGATGTGCATAGTTGATACACTTATCATGGTACATGTTGTGTGAGTAATTAATGAGCATGGTTGATAATACAAGTTGATTGGTATAGGTTGGCACATGTTGCAGGTTGATGTGACAAAGACAACAAAGGGTCTGAGTTTCAAAAAGGCGAAAATCATATCTTTTTGAAGGTGTACACATGCTACAATATAGATAGGTCGGGTACATATGTAGGCTGAAGTATAGACAGGTCGCATACATATGTGATATGCAACATATACAAGTCATGTACCTATTGATTTTGGTTGGTACAGGCTGATTATAGGTACATGTTGATCACATGTTATTGGTACAGTTTTGTTACAGGATCTTGGCACATATTGGCACATGTTTATAGTGGTATATCTCATAGTGACAGTTTGGCAGTGGTTTCATCATCTATTTAGCACTTATATTCTAGGGAGATAGGATGGGGAAAGGAAAGGGGGTTTTAGCCTCCTTCTGGTTGGTGCTGGAGAATCAGGGAGTTGGATATTCCTTCAGGTTGGAGCCTGAGAACTAGGTGGTTATAGCCACTGCCTGTTTGTAGCTGGAGAACATAGGGGGTTGTATCCTCCTTTTGGTTGTAGCCATAGAATTGGGAAGTTGAAACCTCCCTTAGGTTGTAGCCCAAGAAACTAGGGGGTTGGAGCCTCCTTCTAGTTGGAGCTGGAGAATTGGAATTTGGTGCTTCCTTGAATGTAATTCTTAAATATATATAAGAAAATCTTTCCTTAGTTTTCTCCCACATTGGGTTTCAACGTAAAATACTAGTGTACTGTGCATTGCGTGGATGTGCTATTATTGTTTAGTATGCACTGATGGATGTTAATGTTATATGACGTAATAACATATTAATGATGAACTGATGAACATTGTTGAATACATAAAAAGAATATACTTTGTGGTTAAAAGGATTAATAAGTGGTATAAATTGATCATTACTGATCCACCCCCCTCTTAGTAATACAACATATACTAATTCACCCACCTCCCAGTATAAGTAAGTGTTAGAAAAACAGGACCGTGGAGCAATAAAATAAAACAAATGCGGAAAAAAAACACAAAAAATACACAATACAATAGAGACACAAATTTGCATGGTTCACCTAGTGTGGGCTATGTCCACCAGAGAAATTGCCAGGTCCTTCCTTTATTATTATCCAGCATATGAAGGGATACAACCTACAACAAACACACTGTAACGTTCTCTTCTTTCTCTCAAAGTCTCCTATCTCATAATACGATATTCTCCATCAACATAGCCACAATACATTTCACTCATAAAAGAGGGTTTCCTTCTGGGGGAAAAAAACCCTAACATAATATCTATCGTTAGATATGTGACCTTATAATAAATGGTCCAGATTTACAATGAAATTACAATATACATTTACAAGTCATTTTTTCCTTCGGGGGCTTCGCCCTTGAACACCCACTTTCCCCCAGACCTCTCAGCCGAGGGGATAGCCCCCTCGAACCCTGCAGAGGGGGTACCCCCTCTCTGCACTCCTCCGCATGCAAGAGTGTACATACTTCTGGGGTGTAAATACTTCATGGGGTATAAACACGGCTGAAAGTAAAAGACCTATGAAACAGGAAGATAATTAGGCTCCTCAACCAACAATTTCCCACTTGGAGACTGATCTCAACAACTCCACCGCTGTTGTATATGCTGGAATCTGAACCTTCTTGGACCTAGAAAATTCCTCATCTTCATATTCATTCTTGAAGACCAACTGAAACTGAGCAGGAACTCATTTTCTCCCTAGTTACTCCCTTTGTTAACATGTCTGCAGGATTCTGGCTAGTGTGTATCTTTTCCAACTTCAAATTTCCATCTTCCAAGGCGAATCGTATGAAGTGGTACCTCAACTGTATATGCTTAGTATTCAAATGGAAGTCTGAGTTCTTTGCAAGATGAATGGCACTCTCACTGTCACAGTACAACCTGCTATTCTCTTACTTCTTTCCCAATTCCTCCATAAACCTCTGTAACCAAATCATTTTTTTACTAGCCTCTGTAGAAAAAACATACTCTGCATCTGTTGTTGAAAGTACAACAACCATTTGTAGTTTTGAAATCCAACTTATTGTTGTTCCACCTATAGTAAACATTACCCTGTGGTACTCCTCCTGCTATCTTTATCACCTTCCATATCTGAATCAACATATCCTTGTAGAACAATTTTTGAACCTCCAAAACATAATGCATGATTAGCAGTACCTCTCA
>JZKD02S1672944.1:994190-1011457 GCA_000966675.3 Picea glauca | reverse complement strand
TCCCATTCCAACAATTTTGCATGGTGCATCGTCACCCAAATGAACCTATCCAAAATCACCTTGAACATAATCTAGAAAATTTTTCCTATGGGGTGTGGCATGAAATGAAGCCCCTAAATATACTACCCAAGACTCAGAAATATTATCTACAGAAAGAATGAAAGCATCTTGTAACACATCACCTGTTGCATTTGCTTCTTGATTTCTCTCTTGCTGTCCATCTCTTTGTTTCTTTGGAGCTCTACAGACTTTCTTCAGATGTCCTCTCTTCCCAAAATTCCATCACTCTATCTTTCCAAGTCTGAATTTGGATCTGCCCTTCCTAGAATTCCCATGGTTCCCAAAACTGCTTCCTCTATCCTTTTGTCTTCCCCTGTTCTCCATGTTCAACGCATTTCCTGATGTCTCAGCTGTGCTTTTTTGTCGCATTTCCTCACTATGGATAACACCAACAACATCATAAAATTTTAAAGTATTTGAACCAGAGACAAAGTTACTTACAACCATGACCAAGCCGTTCTAACTTTCTGGCAATGAGCACAAGATTAGAAGAGCCCTGACCTCATCATAAAAGTCCACTTTTACAGAACTTAGTTGATTAGTAACTGTATTAAAATCATTTAAATGATCTGCAATAGACCCACCTTCCGACATCTTCATATTATCATTAGAAATACCTTATTGGACGACGAGGGTTTTTCATACAATTTGGCCAATGCGTCCATCAAACCCTTTGTTGTATTTACTTTCGAAATATTGAAAGCCAATGATGCTGTCAAGCTCAGTCGTATCATTCATAGAGCCTTTCTGTCAAGAATCTCCCATTATTCATCCTTCGTAGCCACCGACTTCTTTGCTATTCCTCCCAATGGTAGGAATAGATCCTTCTGATATAAATAGTCTTTCATCTGCATCTTCCATAACTGATAGTTTTGGCCGTTAAATTTCTCGACCCTAAACTTTCCATCTTCCGACATTGCTCCCACTTGAACCAGGAACCTTCTTTTCTTACGAGTTACCTTTTTCTCTAATACCAGTTGTTAGAAAAACAGGACCATGGAGAAATAAAATAAAACAAATGCGGAAACAAAACACAGAAGATACACAATACAATAGAGACATAGATTTATGTGGTTCACCCAGTGTGGGCTACATCCACCAGATAAATTGCCAGGTCCTTCCTTTATTATTATCCAGCATGTGAAGGGATACAACCTACAACAAACCCGCTGTAATTTCCTCTTCTTTCTCTCAAAGTATCCTATCTCAGAATACAATATTCTCCATCAACCATAATCGCAATACATTTCCCTCATAAAAGAAGTTTTCCTTATAGGGAAAAAGACCCTAACATAATCTCTACTGTTGGATCTGTGATCTTATAATGAACGGTCCAGATTTACAATGAAATTACAATATACATTTACAAGACAATTTTTCCTTCGGGGGCTTCGCCCCCGAACCCTTGTTGGGGGAATGCTTGCCCCCAGACCCCACAGAGGGGTTACCGCCCCTCTACACTCCCCCACATGGAAGAGTGTACATACATTTGGGGTGTAATACTTCATGGGGTATAAACACGGCTGAAAGTAAAAGACCTCTGAATCAGGAAGATAATCAGGCTCCACAACCAACAGTAAGTGTGCCAACAATTGGTATCAGAGAAGGTTCCTTCAATAATAGTCCAACTAATGGAAGGTGAATCCTTGCAGCACACATGGATGGACATGAATGTTTCTCTACAAACAAAGCTCCATTATTTGATGGATCAAATTATTCTTTCTGGAGCATAAGAATGAGAACTTATTTGATGGCTCTTGGGTTTGACATTTGGAATGTAGTTAATAATGGTTACACAACTCCAACAACTCCACCTATAGATGCAGTTGGAAAGAGGCTTAGTGAAAATAATTCTAAAGCCATGAATGAAATTTTGTGTGGTTTGGTAGATTCAAAATTTGTCAAATTCATGCATTGTGCTTCAACAAAAGAGATGTGGGAAAATTTACAAAATTTATATGAAGGGGATGACAAGGTCAAGAAGGAAAAATCACAAAGCCATAGAGGACAATTTGAGACCCTTAAGATGAATGAAGAAGATAGTATTGAAGTCTATTTCCTTCATGTGGATTAGATTGTCAATACTATCCTAGGATTGGGTGAAGAGTTTAAAGAAACCATCATTGTGCAAAAATTGCTTAGGTAACTTCCCTCAATATTTGATCCCAAGATATCTATTATTGAATAAATAAAGGACTTAGACAATTTGACAATGGACAAGTTAAATGGAATCCTCACAGCATATGAAATGAGTATAGAAAAAGATAAGCAAGAAAATCCATCAATGAAGGAAAAAACCTTCACGGCATCAAAGAAGATAAAGGAAGAAGAATAAAAAATAGGTGATAACTGAGATAGTGAATCTGATGTAGAAGAAGCAAACTTTATCACGAAGCTCAAGGAAGGATCAGGAAAATACAAATGTAATATTCCCTTTAAATTCTTTAATTGTGGAGAAGTAGAACATTTTGCTGCTAAATGTCCTTATGCAAAAAATATAAATGAAAAAGAAGATTCTAGTTTCAAAAATTGCAAGAGATTGAAAAGAGAATAAAGTACTATAGACAAAAGAAGAATCTATATACCAATGAGGAAAACAAATCTTCTGATAATAGTGACAATGAAATAGAATAGATTTTCTTCATGGCCCTAGAAACATAGACTGGTGAACTAGAAAATAGAAGCATAGATTTAAAAGAATAAGACAATCCCGAGAATGAAGTAGAAGTAGATATTAAAGGAGAACTCATCTGTGCAATAAATGAAATAGAGAGACTAAGGAACAAGAAATGGATACAAAATGAGAAACTGAAGTACATAAAATAAATGCTCCGTATAAAATAAAGTTATGATCAAACTAAAAAATATCATGAGGCCTAAAAACTCAAGTAGAAGAGACAAAGAGAATAGAAGAAGTCTTAAGAGCCCAACTAAAAGAAAAGGGAAGAGGTCTACAGTAGTCTAGAATTTGAAATAGTTTTTTCTGAGAAATGAGATGGAAAAATCAAATACCAACATAAAATTTGAAAATAGATTTGCATCTCTAGATGGAATCCTAAACTATCAAATATCACCATTTGACAAGACTGGTCTTGGATAAAGTGAGAAGAAGGAAACTTATAAAGAAAACCCAACCTCCTCAAAATAGTTGAATGAAGGAGAGACCAAGAGTTATGTTGTTTTTCTAAAAAATCCTATCAATTCTAAATACAACATGAGGGAATACCAGAATGTTCCACAAGAGACAAATCCTCCTCACAAAAACAAAATCAAGAAGACTTTTCCACCAAGATGGAATCATGTAATCATGTACCAAAATCCCTTTTTTGGTTATTGTTACTCTTGAAATGGTTTTGGTCGTAAAGCTATAGATTGTATAATAAATACCAAAGGTAGTTACATGAGGAACAACAATAGAGATGCCTATGGATTCTCAATAAGAAACTACAACTCATTTTCCCCTTTACTAAATTATAACATTATATGTTATAATTGCAATAATTATGGGCATATATAAAAGTTTTGTAGAAGTGTTTTCAGAAAACACAAGAAAGAAGAAACCCAAACATTCATGGAAATAAATCAAGAACAAAGGGAACAAAAGAAAGAAAAATCCTTGTTCATACAAGTTGCACTACGTGCACAAAATTATAAGGATAAGTGGTACATTGACAATGGATGCTCAACTCACATGACACGAGATAAAACAAAGTTTATCACCTTGAAGAAGAATGAAGGAAACATTACCTTTGGAGACAATGACACTTCAAAGATAGTTGGAAATGACACTCTTAGTCTTGAAAATGGAAGGGATAAGGTAGAAAAGGTTCTCTATGTTGAAGACCTGAAGCACAATCTTCTTAGTGTATCCAGATGTGTGATCATGGACACACTCTTACTTTTGACTCCCAAGAATTTAAGATCAAAAAGGGAAATTCCGGCAAGCTAGTTGCAAAAGAAATCAAAACCCAAAACAATGTTTATATTTTTGATGAGATTAATGGAGAAAAATACTTCATGGGGTAGACAGATAAAAACTAGTCGTGGCATAAAAGAATGGGCCATATTAACGTTGACAACCTGGTAAAATTTAGCACCAAACAAACAGTAAGGGATATGCCAATGCTCACAAAAATATCAAACACTTTTTGTAAGCAGTGTCAGCATGGAAAACAATCAAGGGTGAGATTCAAGACAAAGGAACATGCAACATCCAATCCATTAGAACTTGTGCATACAGATCTTTGTGGAGAAAAAAGAACAAAAAATCCGCAAGGAGAAAATTAGTTTATGCTACTTATTGATGATTATACCAGAATGATGATCCGGATTTTATGAGCATAACAGAATGACTACAAATTATTAACAGGTGCTTGACACAAAATAACAGAGATACAATAAAACTGGTTTTCTATTCAATAAGGAAATAAGATGAAACTGTAAAATGCAGCAGAAACAAGCTTGCTGGAATGGTGGCGGCTTATCTCTGAGAAGATATGTGACGACTGCGCTCATTTGAAAGAATATGATTACAATGAGGCTCTGAAGGCATTTTTACAATAAACAAGACTGTAAAAAAATTTAGACATTCAAAAACCTAACCCTAGGAGATGAAGTGCCAAAAGTCATGTGGACCTCGTTTGGGTAAGTTAGTACATCAACTTCCCGGGGTCGTAACTTTTGCATACGATCTCTGTTTTAGGCGTATGATATCCTGTTGGAAAGGTATCACCGAGTTGATTAATTTTTGGAGAAATATCAAGGAACTTTGATATTTCTCCCTTTTTTCCCCAAAAACATCGTTTAGGGCCTCAAAACAACTCTGGAAGTGAAAAACTGCTAAAAATAGTAAATTACTAAAATTGACAGAAAATTGTTTTGAGCCTATTGGAAAAGGTGGCTGGCCACCGATATCCACCTGGATCAAATGACACGGGTTTCCTTTCTCAAAAATAAATTTTAGGCACTTGAAAATTTTAAATCCTTCAAAGCTTTAGTTGAGAATGAGAATAAGTTGAAAATCAAATGTTTAAGATCAGATAATGGAGGTGAGTTTACATCCAACGAATTTGAAGAATTATGTGAAACTCATGCAATAAAAGGACAATATTCAGTAGCAATAAATTCTCAATAGAATGGAGTGGTTGAAAGGAAAAATAGACATGTACAAGATATTTTTAGGACAATGTTGAATGAAGCAAGACTATCAGACAATTTTTGGAGAGAATCAATTTACACTACAATTTACATTTTAAATAGAGGGAAAATCATAGTTAATAGTGATAAGACACCCTATGAATTATGGAAAGCTAGGAAAGCATATGTTAAACATTTTATAATATTTGGAAGCAAGTGTTACATCAAAAGAGATGATGAGGATTTAGGGAAGTTTGATTCAAGAGCATATGAATGAATTTTCCTTGGTTATTCATCAAAGATCAAAGCCTATAGATTTTACAACAAAAGGCTACAAAATATTGTTGAAAGTATAAATGTTAAAATAGATGAAGCAAGACCTCATAAGAACAAATTAGAAACAAAATAAATAAAATATATTGAAGAAAAAGAATAATAATATGAAGAAGAAGAAGAAAAAGAAGAAGAGGAAGAGGAAACCAATGCCAAGATTGTTGGATTACTGAGAGGGGGGTGAATCAGTAATATAGCAATGTAATAATTTTTCACCAAAATGCAAGTGTTATATCAATGTAGCATTACCATCCAATAGCTACAGACTAAATAAACAATGAACAAATGAGCAATCACACACATGCACAGTACACCAGTGTTTTTACGTGGAAACCCAAAGTGGGAGAAAACCACATAATTATTTTTATTATATGTCTTGAAGAATTATATTCATTGGAAGCACCAACTTCCTTTGTTTTCCAGCTACAACTGGAAGGAGGCTCTAACCCCCTAGTTTCTTTGGATACAACCTGAGGGAAGATCCAACTCCCCAATTCTCTAGCTACAACCAGAAGGAGGATACAACCCCCTACATTCTCTAGCTACAACCGGAAGGTGGATACAAACACCTGTCCTTGCTAGGTCCAACCAACCAGAAATATAAATGCCAAACATAGACAACATGTCACTGTCATTGAATCAACCACTTCCATTATCAACCTGTCATTGTCAACCTATACTAATAACCTGTAACAACCTGTACCAATAACCTATAACAACTTGTACCAATCAACCTGCACCAAACAACTTGTAACAATAACCTGAACCAACATGTACCAATAACCTGAACCAACATGTACCAAGCATCAACCTTGACTCATCAATATGTACCAACATCATCAACTATACACCTCATGTATGTGCCAACTCATAAACTATACACCTCATGTATGTGCCAACTCATCAACTACTTGTCTTAACCATGTACCCAACATGTACCTCAACCATATAGCAAAGACATACACCAATATCACCATCTAAATTTATCTAACAATTCATCACTCTATCCATAAACCAAATACCATAAAACCTTACATCAAACCATGTGCCAAAACCTCACTGTTATGTAGTTGTAGCCTAAAAAAAAACCAACAACTTCAACAACACATCGCAACCAAAAGACCAATACCCATATGCCAAATACCAACAACAAAATACCAATTGTATCCCTCAAAAAATATGATATATGCAACAATATTGAACGTCCAATACCATCTCAAGAGATAAACCCTAGCTCACAAAACATACCTCAAACAAGATGTTCCATATCTCTCATAAATAGACCCCAACCATGTTACTGCCGTGATTTTTCTGCTGCACTTTTTCTGTCACACTTATTCTGTCGCACTTATTCTGCAACAATTTTTTTGTTGTGATTTTTCTGTCACACGTTTTCTGCCACGATTTTTCTATCGCACTTTTTCTGTCGTGATTTTTCTATCGCACTTTTTCTGCCGCAGTTTTCCTACCACACTTTTCTTGCCGCACTTTTTCTTCCACACTTTTCCTGTCGTAGTTATCGTGCCGCACTTTTTCTACCACAGTTTTCATGCCACACTTTTCTCTATCAATAATACCTGCCCAAATAACCTTTCACAAAAAATATATTCAATGATAATCAATAGATTCAAGTGTGATTAAATGAAAGAGCCTTGCCTCTTATTTATACTTTCCTGTAGCATCTCACTTTCCTTATTTTAGGGAGTTATCCATTAACTTTATTATTTAAATAATTTCTTTTGCAAAGACTTTGACTACTTTGACCTTTTGGGGCTTCTAGATGACTCATGAGGGTTCTCCAACTTCACAAGGCCATAACTCTCTAACCGTGAAGAGTTATGTGACATTCCACATACCACCAAAAATGGAATGACATTTACTATCCATCTAGAATATTCTTACCTACAAATATATCAAAACTCATACCATTATCCATCAAACAAACTTGGGTCCATTGCCTAAACCTTTGTTCTACTGGAATTCACTACCATACTTTCATCAAGGGCTGACATCAATGACAACCAACCTTAATCAATAATCTCCCCCTTTGGCATTGATGGAAACACTATGATGGAATACGGAAATCATGTCATGCAATACTGAAGTCATATCACTCATGCTCCCCCTGGAACCATGCCTCTATCCTCTGCATCTGATAAATCTCTCCCCCTTTTTCATCAATGGAAAATGTATCTTTCCATACGGGGTTTCTCCCCCTAACTGAACTGTCCTCTTTATGGTGCTTCCTCATGTACATATAAGACATATAAGACATATAAGATAAGCATTCAAAAGAATTCATTTTGGAGTAGAAATAACTCCGAGTCTCCCACGAAGATAATCAAACGCTTCCCGTGGAAGTGGTTTTCTAAAGATGTCTTCCACTTTTTATTTTGTGCCCACATTCTCAACTCTGATGTTCTTTTTTGCAACCTGTTCCCATATAAAGTGATACTTGATTGGAATGTGCTTCATCTTGGAGTGAATCACTGGGTTCATTGAGATACTGACGACACTTGTATTATCACAATAGATTAGGATGGGATCATCATACTCAACCTGTATATCTGTTAGAGTTTGTTTCATCCAAAGAACATGTGTACAACATAATGTTGTTGTAATATACTTTGTCTCGGTTGTAGATAAATATACTGATGATTATTTCTTTCTTAGCCATGATACTAAACACTCACCCAAGTAGAACGCTGCTCCACTGGTGCTTCATCGGTCATCAAGACAACCTACCCATTATGCATCTGTGTAGGCAATAAGTGATAGATCCTTTCCTTTTGGATACCATAATCCAAACTATTTTGTTCCTTTGAGATATTTGAAAATCCTCTTCATTGCTAATCCAATTGATTCCTTTGGTGTTGTTTGAAATCGTGCCACCTGTCCAACTGCATGCATTACATCTGGTTTGGATGTTGTCACATATAGTAGATTACCAATCATTGACCTGTATTGCCTCTGATCTGTAGACTTTGAGTCATCATCTTTTCTCAACTTGCAACTGGTTTGCATGGGAGTGATAACTGGTTTGAAATCTTCCATTCTAAACTCTTTAACATTTATCTAATATACATGGTTTGAGAAATAAAAATTTCTTGGTTTCTTTGACATATCTGAAGTCCCAGAAAGAAGGATATTTCTCCAAGTAACGACATTTAAAATTCATTCTGCATATCCTTTGCAAATTTTTGGCTTAACGTGTCATCATCACTACCAAAAATAATATCATCAACATAAACTTCAATTAATAAAATACTATCTTGAGTTACCTTGATGTAGAGGTTGTTGTCTGCACTTCCTTTTCTAAACCCTGCCTGTTGTAGATATTTATCTAGTCTAGAGTACCATGCTCTAGGAGCTTTTTTTAGACCATATAAGGCCTTATTTAATTTACACACATAATCTATGTTTTTGACAACTAAAATCCTTCTGGTTGTTCAATGTAGACTTCTTCTTCAAGTTCTCCATTCATAAAAACTGATTTCACATCCATCTGATACACTTTAATATTTTTGGAGCATGCATAAGGTAAAAGCAAACAGATTGTTTCTATTCTGGCAACTGGGGAAAATGTCTCTTCAAATTTGATTCCTTCAACCTATGCATATCCTTCATACCAATCTATCTTTGTTTCTTGTAACCCGTCCATCTTCATTCAATTTATTCCTGTATACCCACTTTGTGCCGGTCACATTCTTATCCTTTGGTCTTGGAACCAATTCCCAAATGTTATTTTTCTCTATTTGATCCAATTATTCATCCATGGCATTATTCCAAAATTCATCCTTGCTGGCCCCTTCAAAACAATTTGGTTCAATTGTAGATGAGAGTGCTAGGTGCATTTGTTCTGGTGAATAGATTCTTCTTCTAGTCTCCACTCCTACATATTTGTTTCCGATAATATGATCTGAAGGATGATTCTTCTGTACTCGTCTACTAGGTGTCTTTGGAGGCACTTTTTGAACTTGTTCTTATACTTCTGTCAAATTCTCTTCATCTTCCTCTTCTACTTCCTTTTCATCTTCTCTTTCTTTTTCATAAAGTTGTTCCATTGATTCATTTTCTTCTTCCTTTAATTATGGTCTACTTGTTTCATCTATTGTTACGTTGATGCTCTCCACAACTTTGTTCAATCTCAATTTTTAACACTTGTATGCTTTCCTTGTACTTGAGTAACCAACAAGTACTCATTTGTCCACATGAGATTCAAACTTTCCCATTCTTCCGTCTTCTCTTTTGATGTAGCATTTTCTTCCAAAAACTCTGAAGTGCTTCACATTTGTTGGTCTTCTTTTCCATAGCTCGTAGGGAGTTTTGTTCATGTTGTTTTTGAGCATTACTCTGTTTTGAATGTGAACTGTTGTATGCACTACCTGTGTTTAAAATATATTTGTCAATTTGGAATCCATTAGCATTGTTCGAGACATTTCCTATACTATCTTGTTCTTTCTTTCAACAACTACATTCCGTTGAGGTGTCCTAGCAACGAATAATTGCCTTTTTATTCCATGATTGCTGCAGTAGTCTATAAATTCCTTTGAAGTGAAATCTCCAACATTATCATATCTCAAGCATTTGATTTTTGAATCCATTTCATTTTCATCCATTTCCTTGTAGACCTTGAAGTTTTCAAAATCTTCTGACTTATTCTTGAGAAAGAAAAATGCAGTCATTCTTGTATAATCATCAACTAATAACATAAAGTATTTATCACCTTTTAAACCCTTTTTTGTAGTTGGTCCAACTAGATCAGTATGCACAATTTCTAGTGGTATTGTCGTTGAATATTCCTTTGATTTGAACCTAGTCTTTGTTTGCTTTCCTTGTTGACAATGCTTGCATAAAGTGTTGGTTGGTTTCGTGAGCTGGAGAATTTCTCTAACTTATTTATTTTTAATGACTTTGACAAGGTTATCAAAAGGTATGTGACCCATTCTTATGTGCCATAACCAACTTTCATCTACCTTTCCTAGGAAACACTTTTCATTTCCAATTTCACTTA
The DNA here is from genome assembly GCA_000966675.3 of Picea glauca. Taxonomy (NCBI): domain Eukaryota; kingdom Viridiplantae; phylum Streptophyta; class Pinopsida; order Pinales; family Pinaceae; genus Picea; species Picea glauca. The sequence continues at coordinate 1,000,914 of JZKD02S1672944.1, read as the reverse complement.
ATACATATATGTTGATTGAAGTTCTCGCAGCTGTTGCAATCAATTTTCCTGAACCTTCTTTTCTTATCTCAAATTTTTGTGAATCGAAAGTAACTTTATGACCTTGGTCACACATTTGACTCACACTTAGAAGATTATGTTTCATATCTTCTACTAGTAGAACATTTTCTGCCTTAGTATTCTTGTTCCCAATTATGACTGTTCCTTTTCCAATGATTTTAGCTGAATCATCATTTCCGAAGGAGACTGATCCATATCTTTCCTTTCTTAATGTAGGAAACCTGTCTCTATCACCTGTCATGTGTTTTGAACAACCACTGTCAACATACCAACCACATTTCTTCTGCTTAGCTTGTAGAGAAAGTTTGCATTCTTCATTTCTATATTGATTATGCTTTCTTACCCATGTCCTTTTCTAAGGTTCCTGTCTCTGACTGTTGTTATTTTGTTGCGGTTCTTTAGGAGGGACTGCCATTCTACAATCTTTGGCCATGTGTCCAAAGTTGTTACATTTGTAACATTCCATTTTAGTTCTCAAAGATTCAAACATGTTGTAACTTCTTCTCTGTGTTTTACTAGGCCTTCTTGGATAACTCTTTTGTGTATGACTTTCAAAGTTGTTTATGTTCCCGTTGTTAGCTCTGCAGTTCACAGCTTTATGTCCAAAATTATTACATGCATAACATAAACCAAAAAAGATAGTTTGATACCTGGGAGTTGAATATATTCTGAAAGGAGGTACTCTTATGAATTCTTCTTCTTCCTGAGGCCTATATGTTGGTTGTTGATTTTGAAATTTGAATCTTCTCAGTGGAGGAGTGTCCCTGTAATATTCCTTGTAGATCTTCTTATCCCCTTTGATTCTTTCTGCATAGATTTTTGGATATGTTTCTTGCTCTGTAGTTTTGGAGTTTGATCCCTTTTCTGTCTGATTGTACCCAAGTCTGGACTTGTCATGATGAGGTTTTTGACTGCTGATAATGTCATCCAAAACTTTTGAGTTGTTCTGCATATATTTCTTTTGAATATCCTTTCTTAATGTGACAATCTCTGCTTCCAAATTTACAATGATTTTTTTTTTTTTTCTTCTAGTTGTTCTTTGAGTGCTTCTTCAATTATTTTATCTTCTTTTATTTGAACCTTCAAATTTGTGATCATTTGTTCTAGTTCTTGAGTGTCTTCTTTCTTGTCTAGTTCCGTTTATAGTTTCTTGTTTTTATTCTTTTCTCTTCTGATAACTTCTATGGAACACATCAATTCTTTTCTATAGTCAACTTTTGCCTCTTCATATTCTTCTTCAACTTCTTCATATTCTTCTTCGGCCTCTTCATATTCTTCTTCGAAGTCTTCTTTATTAGAGTCTTCTACTACCATGAATATAACTGTTTCTGTCTCACTGTCACTGGATTCGTATTCATCTCATGATGAGATTGCTTCTTTGGTGCATAAACTTTTCTTGAAAACTTTCTTTGTGGTTCTTTTTCCTTTATATGTTTATTTTCTATTTGAGTAACCTTCATCATTTATATTTTTCTTATGAGGACATTTGTTAGCAAAATGACCAATACCATCACAATTAAAACAAATCAAAGGAATCTTACCTCTATACCTGCCGTTGGTTCCCTTGTTCAATCTTTTGAAAAAGATGGCCACTTCTTGATCATCTTCTGAGACGTCACTGTTGTTGCTATGTTCCTTTTTTTTTTGCTTTCCCTTTTTCTTTGAATTTTTGGATGCTTTAAAGGCTTCTTCTTTTATATCTGGATTTTCCTGTTTAGTTCTCATTTCATATGCTGTGAAGATTCCATGCAATTCGTCCATTCTTATTGAGTTCAAATATGCTCTTTATTCTAGTGATGATATCTTAGGGTCAAATCTCATAGGAAGAGATCTTAGTACCTTTTCAACAATTATAAATTCTTTGATTTCTTCTCCCAATCCCATGATTTCATTTACTGTTTCATCAAGTTGTAAAAGGTAATCTACAATATTCTCATCTTCCTCCATCTTTAGTTGTTCAAACTAACCTCTGTAAGTTTGAAGCTTTGCTTCTTTGACTTTTGAATCTCCTTCATAAATATTTTGAAGTTTGTCCCAAATCTCTTTAGTGGATTTACAATGTGCAAATTTGGTGAATACCGATTCTCCAAGACCATTCAACAGTGAATTTGTGGCTTTGGAGTTATTCTGACCAATTTTTATTGCTTTGTCATTTGTCGATGGAACTGCTGTTGATGTGCATCCATCTACAATTGATTGCCAAATTTCAAATCCCTGTGTCTGTATATATGTTTTCATCCTTATGCTCCAAAATGCATACTTCTATCCATCAAACTGTGGTATTCCATTTTTATACATGTTGTTTCTCTCCATGTTCTACCTTTCAATGGTTAAACTGATTTCTGAAGGAACCTGCTCTGATACCAATTGTTGGATTACTGAGAGGGAGGGTGAATTAGTAATAGAGTAATGAAATCATTTTTCACCAAAATACAAGTGTTATATCAATGTAGCATTATCATCCAATAGTTACAGAGTAAATAAACAATGAAAAAATAAGCAACCACACACATACCCAGTAAAACAATATTTTTATGTGGAAACCCAAAGCGAGAGAAAACCACAGAATGATTTTTCTTATATGTCTTGAAGAATTACATTCATTGAAAGCACCAAATTCCTTTGTTTTTCAACTGCAACTGGAAGGAGGCTCCAACTCCCTAGTTTCTTAGGCTACAACCTAAGGGAAGCTCCAAATCCCCAATTCTCTGGCTACAACCCCCTACATTCTCCGGCTACAATCAGAAGGTGGCTACAATCACCTGTCCTTACCCCGTCCAACCACCCTAAAATATAAATGCCAAACGTAGACAACCTGTCAATGTTACCGAATCAACCACTTCCACTGTCAACCTGTCACTGTCAACCTATACCAATAACCTATAACAACCTGTTCCAATCAACCTGCACCACACAACCTGAACCAACATGTACCATGCATCAACCTTGAATCATCAAGATGTACCAACATCATCAACTTTACACCTCATGTATGTGCCAACTCATAAACTATACACCTCATGTATGTGCCAACTCAGCAACTACTTGTCTCAACCATGTACCCAACATGTACCTCAACCATATACCAAGGACATACACTAATATAACCATCAAAAGTTATCTAACAATTCACCACTCTATCAATAAACCAAATACCATAAACCCTTACATCAAACCATGTGTCACAACCTCAATGTTATGTAGCCTCAAGCTAAACCAACAACTTCAACAACACATCACAACCAAAAGACCAATACCCATATGCCCAATACCAACAACAAAATACCAATTGTATGCTAGGATATTTAGACACTTAGGAGTTAGTAAGATCTACTTGGTCTATTGTGTCGTTAGGTAAAAGTGTGTTTTCTAGTGTGTTTCTTTAGTATTCATTAGTATGCATTTGTAGTTAGGAAATTCGACGGTCACGATATGTTCCCGACATAGAGTGATCCGAAGGTTCATACTCTCCTCGATCTTAACAACCATTGATATGTGGCTTAGCACCCGATTGGTCCATGATCTCTATTTAAAGAGCATGGAGGGTCATTTTTCGATGATCGATTGTGAGAAACTCTCTTGTAAAATCTCTCTGTAATATTTTTCTTTGCATTAATAAACTGCTCCAAGTGGTTGCATTGGTTGGGGCTGTGGATGTTTCCCCGTAAGGGTTTTACCACGTGAAAATATCGGTGTGTTGATATTTGATCTGGTTATGTGAGTGGTTACTGAAGGTTTTCTTCCTCTATTGGAATACCTTTGTTGTTGAACATGGTATCAGAGCCTATTTGAAGACTCGCTCCTGTTGTAGATCGATATCGTGAAGCCAAGTTACCTCATCTCCACTTTCTATTATATTCGTACATTTATGGGCTAAGAGGACTATTCCATTGTGTCTGTAGTGCTTATTTCATTTAGAAACACTTTTTGTTTCACTCGAAAATGTTTCCGTTTGCCCAAGATATGACCATTAGAGTCAGATCTAGAGGTATAAAGTTTGAATACATTTTTTTTTAAATTTTTGCAAAGTAGTATTTTGGTTTTATTTCGGTTTTGTTTTATATATTTTTGGGTTTCTACTCTTTTAGATATGCGTATTCTCTTTTCCCCATGCCCTATGCGATCTTGGCAAATAAAAAACAAATAGGAAAATGTGCATCTTCTGGGTAAGCTAACCGAGATCTAACCCTTGTTGTCATCGATAAACGAAATTTTTTTTCATGTGTGAAAAGAGTTTTTTTTTAGCAAGCTCTCCAAGGCTGTCTTCAACAACAACAACAACAACCCCAATCCTCCTTTTGAACATTACAATATGTTTTGCTAGATCATTTGGTTAAAATTTTCCTTATTAAGTAAGAGGTCTCGAGTTCAAGTCTCTCTTTTGTTACTTTTTTGAAAAAGTTCATGCTAAAATTGTAAAGTGTATTTCACTTCTAAGTATCAAAGAGAATCACTATAAGTAGCTTTAATATTTTATTTTAGAGTTTTTTATTTTGCATGCAACTTTTCTGTTATAAAGTAACTTCATTGTAAAAGTGAACCCCACTTCTCTTTATAAAAGTGGGTCACTTCATAAAGCAACCTACATAATCATGTGGTCATTTGGTTACCGAGTGTCCCTTTTTAAAAAAAGGGCATTACTCTAACATCGAAAGTCCGTTTTCAGTGCCGTTTTTTTAAAAACCGCATAAATTTTCGAGCTCTTTCCATCCAGATCATTAGTTTCAGTTTTTAAATCCACATTATCTGCATATTTAATATGGCTTCTACAGGTACTGTCTTGCTTACCACCAACAACTACTTGCAATGGGAATCCCATATGGAATATTTATTAAGAAGTAAAGGCTTGTACCGGATTACCTTGGGAAAGGAAAAATCACCCACTGATGCTAATAAGAAAGCCAAGTGGGATAATAGAAATGACGAAGCACGTGGAATAATCAGAATTTCCATCTCTCCTGATTTAAGGTACCACCTTCAAGATATTGATGACCCCAAAGAAGCTTGGGACATGATTGAATCTGTGTTTGGTAAAATCAATATTGTTCGAGCACAACAATTAGAAAATCAAATACTGACCTTGAGTCCAAATGATTTTTCTTGCCTTGGAGACTATCTATGTAGGTTTAAAACACTCAGAATTTTATGTGAAGAATGTAAGATAAAGATGGAGGAAGAGCATTGCATCTATCTTATTCTTTCTAAGCTAGGTAGTGCATATTCTATGTTTGTATCTACCATTTATTCCATGAAAGAGGCTCTAGGGGAAGAATCTTATGAAAAAACCACTCTTGAGTCCTTTTGTGCTTCTTTGATTTGAGAGGAAGATAAGCTTGTATAATTTGGAGTGATCAACATTGTAGGTCCCTCCAACAAAGCCTTAGTTGCCCAATAGAAAGATAAACCCAAGTATCCCAAGAAGCAACGTCCTCGCTACAACAACAAACAACATAAGGGTCCCAAACCTGCTCATACAACTTTAGATCCTACTGGCGACAAAGGAGAAAAATATAAAAGTAAGAATACTAATAGACATTGCAACTTTTGTGATAAAGATGGTCTTGATGAATCCAAATGTTTCAAGAAGATGGGAGCTTTAGAAGCAACGATGAAGAAGCACAACATCAATATTGATTCTACTTCTTCTTCTCACGAACATGCACTTTCTGCTTCTGGTTTCTCCTTCAATTCAAATTCTACTACTACTTCTTCTTCTGATGAGTGGCTTATTGATTCAAGAGCATCTTTTCATATGGCTAAGGATAAAGCCATATTTTCCACTCTAAATGAATGTAACACCAAGAAAATATTTGTTGGTGATGATAGATCTTTTAGTGTTGTAGGATCTGGAACAGTTCAAGTAGATAATGGCCATTTCAATGATGTATTATGTGTTCCAAGTCTTTCTTGTAACCTTTTATCAGTCTATAAAATCACTCATTCAGGTGAAGGTAAAACCGTCGAGTTTTCAATTCACCAAGTTGTAATCAAGAATCTAAAATATCCTAAGCATGTTCTTGCAACTGGAATTGTTGATGATAATACCAGGTTGTACAAGTTTGACAAATTTGGATCATCAACTTTTTCATCAGTTTTTGTTGCTCATAGCGATGACTTGAGCAAAATTTGGCATGAGTGGTTTGGTCATCTAAACTATCACTCATTACAACAACTATGTAGTCAACAGATGGTGACTGGTCTTCCTCTTGTTTCATGCAGAGATGGTGTTTGCGCCGGTTGTGTTCTTGGAAAACATCATCGGGATAGTTTTGACAAACGTGCCTCTTGGCATGCCTCGGGTCCTTTGTAGCTTGTTCACAGTGATTTGTGTGGTCCACTTTCTTCTCCTTCTTTTTCTGACTGCAAGTATTTCTTAAATTTCATTGATGACTTTTCCAGATGTACTTGGGTTTACTTCTTAAAAATCAAGAGTGAATTTTTTGACAAGTTTTTGGCCTACAAGGCCCTTGTATAAAAGCAATCTAGACATCAAATTCAAAGGTTAAGAACATATAATGGAGGTGAATATGTGAACAATAATTTTACAATATACTGCACTACACAGGGAATCCAAATGCAACACACTGTTCCATATACACCACAACAAAATGGTGTTGCTGAGAGAAAGAACCACACATTAAAAGAAATGGTTAATTGTATGATC
>JZKD02S1672944.1:977686-993822 GCA_000966675.3 Picea glauca | reverse complement strand
GCATGGGCTCACATTCCTGATGAGAAAAGGAAAGCATTGCAGCCTAAAAGTGAGAAGTGTATATTTTTTGGTTATTATGAAGATGTCAAAGGTTACAGACTTCTTCAATCACATTTTGTATCCCTCAACAAATATGATATATGAAACAATAGAGAACATCCAATACCATCTCAAGAGATAAACCCTAGCTCACAAAACATACCTCAAACAAGAAGTGCCATATCTCTCATAAATAGACCCCAACCATGTTGTTGCCACGATTTTTCTGCCGCACTTTTTTTTCCGTGACTTTTTTGTTGCACTTATTCTGCCGCGATTTTTCTGTCATGATTTTTCTGTCGCAGTTTTTCTGCCACGATGTTTCTATCACACTTTTCCTGCCACGATTTTTTTGCCGCACTTTTTCCACTGCAGTTTTCCTACCGCAATTTTCCTGCCAAACTTTTCCTGCCGCACTTTTTCTTCCGCACTTTTTTTGCCGCATTTTTCCTACTTCTTTTTTCTACCGCACTTTTTCTGCTGCATTTTTCCTGTTGCATTTTTTCTACCACACTTTTTCTGCTGCACTTTTCTCTATAAATAATACCTGCCAAATAACCTTTCACAAAAAAGATATTCAATGATATTCAATAGGTTCAAGTGTGATTAAATGAAAGAGCCTTGCCTCTTATTTATACTTTCATGTAGCATCCCACATTTGTTATTTTAGGGAGTTCTCCATTAACTTTATTATTTAAATAATTTCTTATGCAAACACTTTGACTACTTTGATCTTTTGGGGCTTCTAGATGACTCATGAGGGCTCTCCAACTTCACAAGGCCATAACTCTCTAACTGTGAAGAGTTATGTAAAGTTCCACATACCAATGGAAATGGCATGACATGTACTACCCATATAGAATAGTCTTACCTGCGAATATATCAAAACTAATACCATTATCCATCAAACAAACTTGGGTCCATTACCCAAACCTTTGTGCTACTGGAATTCGCTACCAGACTTTCTTCAAGGGTTGACATCAATTAAAACCAACCTTAATCAACAAAGATACATAAACACCATCAAGGTTTGTGTAAAAGAACCATCTAAAAAAATTAATTCTTGGTGATAAAAAAGTTGAAACATAGACTAGGATAAAATTGGCAAGCATTTATGAATAGGTAAATCTCTCCTTGTTGTCCAAAATAAAGCCTAATTGTTTTGCAGAGGCTAGTGCTAAACAATATTGGGTTAATGACGTGGAATAAGAACTAAATCAGATAGAGAAAAACAAAACCTGGGAGCTTTTCCCAAGGACTAAAGATAAAAATGTGATTAGTACAAAGTGGGTATTCAAAAACAAGTTAAATGAAGATGGAAAAGTAGTAATAAATAAAACAAGACTGGTCTATAAAGGGTATGCTCAAATAGAAGTTATTGACTTTGAAGAAACCTTTTCTCTTGTTGCAATATTGGAAGCCATTAGAATGTTTTTGGCATTTGCAAGCTTTAAGAATTTTAAAGTGTATCATATGGATGTCAAGTCAACATTCCTAAATGGAGATTTAGAGGAAGAAGAGTACATTGAACAATAAGAAGGGTTTTTATTATCAGAAAATGAAGATTATGTTTCTATATTGAAGAAAGAACTTTATGGATTAAAGCAAGCTCCTAGAGCATGGTATTCAAGATTTGAGAAGTGCTTACAACAACAAGGTTTCAAAAGAGGAACAACATATATCAATATTTACATCAAATTAGACAATGCATATATGTTAATCATTTTGGTTTATGTGGATGATATCATTTTTGGAAGTAATGTTGATAGAATGAGCCAAAAACTTGCAGAAGAAATGAAAAAAGAATTTGAGATGTCCATGCTTGGAGAACTATCAATCTTCCTAGGGTTTCATATTTCTCAAACCAGTAAAGACATATTCATTTCTCAGACCAAATATATCAAGGAGATGTTGAAGAAGTTTGAAATGGAAGATTGTAAAACTGTCAGCACACCCATGGTCACTGGTTGTAAATTGAGCAAAGAGGATGAATCAAAGGAAGCTAATCAAGCTCTATAAAAATCAATAATAGGAAACCTATTATATGTGACATCTTCAAGGCCAGATATTATGGAGGCATCAAGGTTAGTTGGAAGGTTTCAAGCAACACCAAAAGAAACACATGTGCAAGTAGTAAAAATAATATTCAGATATTTGAAAGGCACATTGGATTTTGGCTTATGGTATCCCACAAATACAAAGTTTACTCTAACAACTTACACAATGAAAATTGGGTAGGTAGTGTGGATGACAGAAAGAGCACCAGTGGTGGCACATTCTTTCTAAGGAACATCCCGATGTATTGGTTAAGAAAGAAGAAATCAACAATATCTCTATCCACAATAGAAGCATAATACATTGAAACAAGAACATGTTGTACACAAATACTCTAGATGAAACAAACAATGAAGGGAATTAATGTAGAATATGATTAGCCGATATCAATAATGTGTGACAATGCCAATGCAATAAACATATCAAAGAATAATGTTATGAATTCAAAGAAAAAACACATTCCAATCAAGTACCATTTTTTAAGACAACAAGACATAGGAGAAAATGTCAAGATGGAATGTATTGCTACAAAGGAACAAATTGCTAATATCTATACAAAACCCCTCCCTAGAGAAACATTCGAGTATCTCAGAAATAAAATGGGAGTGGTACCCGTGCCACCCATTCACTGAAGAACTTCAAGAGAAGAAAAATCTCAAGGGGAGTTGTAGAAAGACAAAAGGTTTTTGGTTGGAGAGAAGAGAATGAAGAGTAAAGTGAAAGGGGGGAGAAAATACCTTTTCCATTGATGTCAAATGGGGAGAGTAAAGAGTAAGAAGGAGAATCTACAAAACAAAGGAAGAATTTCAGACACAAGGAGTAGTTACAGATAGGGGGAGATTTACTAAGGGTTCACATCAATGACAAAGGGGGAGATTGTTGGAAATAGTGTTTTCATTGATGTCAAAGATAGGGGGAGACTACTAAGGCCAAAGAGAATTGAAAAAGGTAGAGGAAGTAGAGAAATTGGAGAGCCTCTGAGTGGCAAGAATCTTGTATAAATATATTCATATAAGCAACTGTAAAGGTGAGATAACTATGTGAGAATAGTCAACCAGAATGAATTTGGGTTACACAAGTTTGAAAGAGAAATGATGAATGGAAGCCAGACAACATGACCCTGTCAAAGAGAAATGGAGGAAAGAGATTTGAGGAAGATTGAAGAGAAATAATTTAGAAACAATGTTAAAGGTCTAATTTGCATGGTTGACTTATCCCACATGCATAGTAAAAATCAGTTTAGAACGGTTTATATTGCAAAGGCATTGTTACATGGTTTGAATGTGAATGGGCGAGTTATGAAACTCTGTGAAAATATTTAAATTTTAGTTGTAGGGGCCAACATACTAGAGATTAGAGCACCAGAGTGAAGTGTATTAGTGCATTTTTAAAGTTTCTAGGGGCTTGATGGCTCGGTTCCTGGTGAGTTCAGTGGGACAGTGGGATGATTGCTCGATAGACCTAGTGGTTAGAACATAGAGAGTGGAAAAGGTTCCAAACCAGATCATAGTATAGGAATGAAAAAAAGTGTTGAATTCCTAAGTGCTTAGTGGCTGGTGCCACATCAGAGCCATGAAAACAGCCTCATCAGCACCACGATGATAGTCACATCAGAGCTACGTTATATAGCACATGCAAAAGAGGTTCACATTGAGGCCACAATAGACCAAGGGTGCTTCACCTTATTGACCAATATATTATCATGTTCATTCATAAAGGAGGTTTTTTAATTATGAAAAATAGATTCAATATATTGTAGGTATTGGGGAGGGGATTTGGGGTATGTGAGGGTTTATAGGTATTGGGGGGTATAAAAAGGGGTATTTGGGAAAAATATCAGATATCTACTAAAAATAGTTTATTTATTTATTAGAAAAATGTATTGGGAGGGGGGTTATACAAAAGCATCTAGGAAGGTATTTATTAATATCTAGTGAAATTAGGGGTACTCTTTAATATCCCATCAACGAACGTGCTATGTCACAAGTTTGTTGAGTGGAGACCCCATGCACTAGACACAAAAAGAAAAAATGGTTGTCAGTGACCAATGTCACATGCCATGTTTCATGCCACGTGTAGCGTTGTAGTTATCCCAAGTGTCATGGGAAGATTGAGCCACATGTCTCGAATAGTATACTGAAATATCAAATACCAAAATATTAGAGGAGCATTGCATGTGTTTGAAGCTCATGGGAGCTCAATGGGCCGGTGATCCTGGTGGGTAGTGGAACCAGTGGGTCGATCACCAGATGACCCAATATAATGGATTGAGGAAAAAAAATGATCATTACAATGTTGAAGTCCCAGTTCCTGTTGACTCGGTGGATCCATTGGGTTGATCGCCCAATGTCTTGGTGGTCGGGACAAAAAAATAAACAATCGATATCTAATCCAGGAATGATTAGATGATTGCTAAGAGTTCAATTTTTTTGTGTGTGTTCTAATAGTCGATGAATGCATCGACAATTGAGATTTTTTCTTAGTTTGATCCAATAGTTGTTGTGAAGTGTTAGAGGCCCGGTGGCCTGGTATATTAGATCGGGGAAAAAATTTCAAGGTGAAAATTTAAAGGCCCGAGGGTTCGATGGGTTGGTGACCTGGTGATCCAGAATTAGATACAGGAGCTTGATAGGGCTCAGAAAGGCCTAAAAATAAAAGTTCTCATAATGGATTCAAAATGAACGTGTGCATGGGCCTCATTGAGATGAACCCAATGCAACTTGAACGGGCTCAAATGGACGTCATATGCTCCTGATATCACGTTTTGTTCATTTTTCCAAACATGCAAAAAGTGAACCAGGTCAAAGTCAACGCTAATGTTAGCATGTATGATAGGTGATGTCAGCATGCGTTAGGATGATGTCAGTATGATTTCATCATGCTGGAATGGAATCACTGGGAGGTGACATGTGTCACCCATTTTCATCATTTTTGGGATGATTTGACACTGTATGGATTTGACACGTGTCACCGTACGGATGACACGTGGCAGTCTGTACAGTGACGTGGCCCTACGGAATACAAAAACATGGTGTATGGATGACAGTTGGGAAGGTGACTAGGCATATGAATTGTTGATGTGTCAGATAGGTGGCAGGTGACTAGGCGTACAGATTGGTGATGTGGGCCAATCTTGGGCCGCCACGTGGCCCAATCGGGTGGTGTCACGTGGCACCCTATGGATGCCTAATGACATCTGGTTAAAAGGTTTGTTAGGCTGGGAGGTTTGAACCTCCTACCTCCTCGGGTGCCAACAACTTAACAACCAGGTGCCAACCAATTGAGCTATACATGGTGATTGCATTGGATTTGGCGCAATCCTTATTTGTGTTGACGGTGGCTGAGAATTAGGGGATAGCCCCAGTAGGTGGGGGCCAGCCCTGTTCGAGTGTGGGCTAGGTTCCATGACACTTGTACCAGTTGTGGCGTAAATTTTGGGTGCATGGCCACATGGCCCATGCCACAAGTCCAGGAACTCCTACATAGGAGGGCTACACCGGAGGAAAAGGGCAGAGGACTAGGGCTTGGCCATATGGCCACTAACACATGACTAGGAGTCGGGTTTGGAGGGGGGCCAATGCACTCACAGTTGAGAACTTGGCCATGTGGCAGGATCTCATATGCCCAGGGGACAATGCATAGGGGGATGTGCCTAATTTATATGCAGAGTGGGTTTTTTAACCTTATAATAGTGATTTTTATGGTTTTTCTCAACAGATTTGGGGGATTTTGCCCATTTTTGGGGGATATTGGGCCCTTTTTGAGGTCAGATATTGGGAGGAAGTTGGGAGATGATAACCAAATTTAGATCTATATAAAATAGGCCTTCTTGAGGCCATGAGAGGATATTCAGAGCAAGTTTATGCTAAATATTTGCCAATCCAAAGCCATTTTTATGCAGGGAAGTTGTTGAGGAGCACACCTTTGTGGGCCATTTATGGGACCTCCGATCATCTGATTTGAGTGTCGTTTCTTATGTCGAGTTCTTGAGATCTGGTAGATCAAGACCAGATTAGGTTTGTAACCTTTTGACACTACTGTGATGTACTTATTGAGCTTTGAACAAAAATAATAAAGCCTCACCCAATGAGACAAAGACCCAGAGACGTAGGCAAGATTGATGAACTCCGTTATCACATTGGTGTTATGATTTGTTGTTGTTTTATGCTTCATTTAAGTTCTTTACATGTTCATATGGATGATATATTTCTTCTATAAATTCTTCCTTTTTCTTAAAGCTTCCTAATTGGTTAATCAAAACATGCTTAATAACTCAACCATAGTCATTTAAAAGATCTTTTCATATCAAGTGGTATTAGAGCTAGTTGACGTTTGGATTTGAGTTTTGCATGTTAACTAGGGAAAATCTACAACGTGGTGAAGGTGAGCTTGTTGAAGATAATCCATTAATTGGATTGAGAAAGAGGGCTTCTCATAGCGAGAATATGGCATCGGAGGAGGGAATTTCTTAGGATGAGAAAGAGTTTTGAAAAACTTTCTTCGTCGTGTCGGAGATGATGAAGGTTTTGTACAAGTATTACTTGGAATGGAAAAGACCAAATCTGGGTGAATCTTCAAAGGGAAAAAGTGAAGAAGGAGACGATCCTCCTTAGATTCCTCCTTCACCTCCATCATCACCTCATTCTTATCCTTCTTATTCAAGTTCAAGTTCTAAATCCAATGCAAAGAAACATGTTCATAAACATAAGAATGAAATGCCATTATTGAAACTTGATGTTAAATTTGAATTACCCATATATGATGGTGAAGTTAATGCAGAGAGACTTGACAATTGGGTCAAAAAGATGGAGGTCTATTGCAGTGTGCAACATATCAAATATGAGGCCGCACAGATCAAGTTGGCATCATTGAGAATTGCAGGCATAACACTCATATGGTAGTAGAGCAAGTTGAAATATTTAACACAACAAGTGGGTAATGTATTTCCATCATGGAAAAGTTTCATTTCTGCACTTAGAAAGAAATTCTATCCTTTGGGTTATAAAAAAAAAACATTAATTGAATGGCAAGCTTTAAAACTAAGAAAAGGACAAACAGTTCAAGAGTATACAGATGGATTTCATAAAATGGCATTGATGTTAGATATTCCTGCACATATTATAAACACTGTATTCATGTTTGGACCAACTAATATTGATGAGGTTTATGTTCAAGTGACATACATTGAAGCAGGGAAAACAAATGTATTAGGGGAATTGTCTTCAAGGAAAGAGGACAAGAGGAAGTGGCGTGGAAAGAAGTCAAATGCAGTGATGAGAAAGGAAGGGAGGCCCTCTTGCAAGCATTACAAGAAAGAGGGGCATGATGATGAATGATGTTGGAAATTTCATCTAGAGAAGAGACCAAAGTGGTTCAAGGAAAATAAGGGAAGGAAAATAGCTGCAACGAAAACACAACTGTCAGACTTGGGATCAGATTCAGGTGATGAATCAAAGGTCTCATTGGTTGGTATGACAGGTAAAATTGGTAAAGGACTTGATTGTAGAAGTAATTTGTTTCACATCAGGGTCATCATGAGGCACACTAAGGTTGATACATTAATTGATAGTGGATCTCAATCTAATCTAATTTCATAGGAATTGGTTAAGAAATTGGGGTTAAAAACACAAATACATCATAATCCTTACACACTTAAATGGATAAGAAACAATCATCAAATGAACATAACCGAGCAGTGCACATTAAAATTTTATATTTCATTTAATTATGTGGACGAGGTAACATGTGATGTAGTGCCACTAAGTGAATGTGGAATGGTCTTAGGTAGTCCATACTTATATGATCGTAAAACAATCTTCTACATGACAAAGAATCAATATCAATTAACCAAAGCACGTCAAGATTATGTGGTTCATGCTCATCATGTAAAGGAAAATAAAACTCTTCAAACTATGGAACAATTAAAGAAGGTAGTTCAAGCAAGCCACAAATCAATAATTGTTTCAAATCAAGTAATCGATCTTAAGAAAGAATAGGAAATGATTTTTGAATGGAAAATCAATCACAATTTTCTTCAAGATAAGCTCATGTCGTGCAAATATTACAAGTATATCGGCTCATTTGTAGTCATATTTTTGATGCTATCATTAGTAATGTTGTCTACATGGATGATAGTAGCTTTAGTAAGATGTGACAGGGTTCAAATGGCTAACAATATGTTGTCAATTATCATGATTGTGTTACAGTTGATATTGATGATACATGTACATAGGTGTAATATCCTCAGGTCGAACCCCAACAATAAATGTAATAATGTAGTTAAGATGGTGAGTTGTTTTATATATTTTTGGCATGCATCTTCCATGGTGTAGTGAATGCATGTACTGTGCAGTAAAATGATGAAGTGAGCACATTCTAGGATACCGTGTGCAACAGCTTAAGCGTGATTTTGAGGTCAGGGAGCCTTTGTATATATGTTGTGTTTTATAGGCTGGTGATCCGTTTTATGATGATTAGGCCGGAGAGCCTAGATGTTAAAGGCCAGCGTGCCTATTTTGTACATGTGTCATCATTAATATAAAATACATAATTTCACGTAGACCGACCAAGATAAAAGAGTATGGGGGATTAAACTCCACTAGTTAGGGAAATGGAGGGGGATAAAAGTTAAGGAAAAGGGCTAAGCTAGGCAGCTTAAGCCAAAAATGAATATTATATTAATATTTCCTAAAGTATAAAGTATGGATAATTATTTTATCCTAAGTTATAAAGATGGGGAGAAGTGGGCCAAAGTAGCTCCCAACATGAAAAGTGTCAAGTTGGGTACATACATACACATTGTGGGGACTTAGTTCATTTCCCATCATTCTTTCAATCATTCCTTCCATCATTCGATCATGCAAGCAACCATTCCATGAGCTTTCACTCACTCAATTAGTTGACTTCCATACCTTCATGTCATTGTACCTGAACCTGTATCCGTAGCCATACTCGTTTGTGTAGCTGGTTAGCTTGGGATCTGGACTGAAGAAGAAGGTTGTTAGGCCCATGGGATATTGAAGAGGCGGATTGTCAGGCCCGTGAGAAATTCCTTTTTGGGTGAGAGAATTGTTGGGAATTGATTTCCTGAAGGTGCTAAACTGCATCTACATAGCTCTGAGACTTCCTGTCTGGCCTGTTGCTGAAGCCTAGAAAGGAAGTGGGGAAGCTGAAGGACTGTTGAGTAGAGAAGGGGCACACTTCTTGGGGTGGGACATGCATGTGGGGAATGAGGGACTATAGGTTGCTAGTTTGAGTTGGCACCTGTGACAAAGTCTTTCCTATTGTCTATGAGGAATTAGTCTGGTTAGGAATCCATTTACCCAGGTGGAGTTTAGTCCCATCTCGGGAGTGACCCACTACTGAGACTGATGAGCAGTGTGGTCTATGGCTGGGAGGTTTGTGGAAGTTCTGCACATAGTTGGTGATATTCTTACCAAGATAAGTGCCAATTGTGTGATAAATTTCCATGCTGCATTATTATTTACGTGCTCAGTTTTATGGGTTTATCCTATGCGTGGTTATATATATTTATGGGTATTTCCTGTATATGTTGCTTGTATATGTTTACTGTTATTTCAGTATGAATGCGTGCATTTACAGATGTATTTGTCTATTTACATTATATATATATATATATATATATATATCCGTAAGAGTTCTGTGTGTATATATTTTAATTGCATGCAGTTCAAATTTTTTATGTGGCTTAGCTTAGTTGGATGCTGGGTATGTTACAATATGTTTCGTAGAGAGAAACAAAGTGTTCTCTGGAGTAGCATGGCTCGGCCATGGGTGGACGGGGATGTTACAATATGGTATAAGAGCTTCAGTTTTCAAAATTGAGCCTCGATGGGCCGAGAAAGTCAAGTTGAAGAGAAATTTCACAGAGGACTAATTTCGAAGTGGCCAAATTTCGAGTTGTGAAGCATCCATTGTAATATTTAGAAGCAACGACATGGAACTTGGGAAAAGCCTCAATTTCTGTTATTAAATTCAGGAAAAAATTGAGAAATTTGTCCATGTGGTAAGATATTATTGATTTAGTATTTGTTTTAGCAAATTCAGACCTGGAATTGGTCGAATTTGAAGTTATAGTGATCCAAAATCGGATCCAGAAGCCTGACAGGGCTTGAAAAATGCTCAAAAATGAAAGTGCTCAGAATGCGACCAAACCTATGCCATTGCGTTTGTCTTGTCTTCCTGATTCCGACGATATATTTACTTTTTCAAATGGGCTCCATATGGAGAAGATATCACGTTCTGTCTGAAAAGTCAAACAAGCAAAAAAAATGCTGACTGGGCAGTCCGTACAGGCTGACGTGGCAGAGGCCGTACAAGTGACATGGCATAATCTGTATGGTGACGTGGCAAAATTTATGTGGCAGTTTGATTGGGTGGTAGTTGGTGAATCATTCACGGACACTTGGTGTTTAATTGGCAAGTGATTGGGTGCCACGTGGCCCAATCACGGGCTGCCACGTGGCACCCCGGTATTGGTCTATTTGGTTTTGGTTTGATAATCAAAAGTTTTTTCAGTCGACCGGATTCAAACCGGTGACCTCCCCCTTTACCAAAGCCTTTGCAAATTCTGACTTACCATCACGCCACATGTTGTTCCTTGATAGCTATGTATATTGTAAAATATTTGAATTAACTTAACTTTTGATTCGACGGGGGGTCGGGCCAGGGATTAGCCCTGACCCGAGGTTTCATTGTGTATACATATGGCCATTCCGTATTTATTTGTGCGGGAATATGGAGCCCAGTTCCAGTTTATATACATAACCACAATGTAAAAGCGCGTGGTTTTTGGTATATAGCCCACGGTTCCATTACTTTATCCATATCGCCCTTGTAAACCGTGAAATGGGCGCGGGGTTTTATTTGTGTAGCCCTTGGTTTCTTGGAATGCGCCATATGCCCACGACCTAGAGAGCGGCAGGAGTTAAAACAGTTTTGACCGTTAGCTCCTTTCTACATTTGCGCGAGGCCGTATGACCATATGCCCGAGTGCTTGACGGTTAGGGGCTGGAGGCGCCTTAACCGTCTTATGGTTTGCACTGTTGGCGTGGTTGCACCCGGTACTGGGTTTTCACGCTTTAAAATGCGTGTGTGCCAGGTTCAATTGACAAGGGTGCGTTTTGTAGAACCTGTGACAACAAGCTTGAAGGGGAAAACTTCCAGGAGGCATAACTTCTTCGTTATTCGACCGATTGAGGTGCCGAAAGAGCCCAGATAGGGGTTTTTGGATGCTCTAAATCCATTGGAGCAGTCAAAGTAGAGTTATACTGGAGGGAAACCAATATAAAACCAATTTGAGGGAGAGAATCTTTTGAGGAGGAGACTCTGTTGGATCATTTCTGGGAGCTCCGGATTTCCATTTTGCGTGCCGTTTTCTTTGCATGGTTCTAGAGATCTGGAAGAACATGAACAGATCAGTTTTGTAGCCATTTGGAATTGCATCAATGTACTTTTGAGATTTTGAACAGAAATAAAGAAGCCTCCCCCACAGAGAAAAGGCCCGGAGACGTAGGCAAAGTTGTGCCGAACTCCGTTATCAATCTGCGTGTTATGGTTTGCTGTTTATTCTTTCATTTCAGATCTGCATATGTGTATATGGCTATTATAATTCCTCTTCCTTCCTCATTCTTTCACTAAGTTTTTCAAATGGTTAATTAACGCATGCAAAATTAAAACTCAACCATAAGTCATTAAAAGATCCTACGGATCATATAGTGAAGCCATTATAGATGGAGCGGATTTTGTAATTAAAATTCTCAATTGCGAATTCAGTGTGGGAAAAATCTATTCCAGAAATGTCAACCCACAATGATTTGTTGTTAAAGAGGTTGAATTGGTATTAATGGGGTGAAATTGAACAAATTTCATAGTTGCAAAATGTCTATGGTAAAAATTGGGGAAAAGTTAAGCAAAATCCCCAATTTCTGCAGCAGAATTCGCGAGGAATTGATGTGCATAAAAATGAATGTGCGTAGGTGGGCGCACTAAAAATGCACGATGCACGGTAAAAATTTTGTGATATGTAAATTTTGGCACCACGCGGAAAAATGTTGGTGTGCAGGAGTGTGAACTAAATTTTGACACCGCGCGGAAAAATGTTGGTGTGCATCGTGTGGGTGCATGCACTAAATTTTGGCACCACATGGAAAAATGTTGGTGTGCGGGAGTGTCCACTAAATTTTGGCACCGCACAGAAAAATGTTGGTGCACAGGCACGCATGCACGCTAAATTTAGCATTGCGCAGTGCAGATTAAGTGACACATGTGTAATACTGGTGCACGGTGTGCATATGTATAATAAGGTTCATGTAGTGCACACACACATAATAATGGCACATGTGGTTTGCGTAGTATTGGTGAAGCACAGAGAAACTTAGTTGGTGCACACGCAATATGAGTATAAGTTGTCACATGATAGTGTAGTAAATGGTGCGCATAGAATATTGGTGCGCGATAGGGGCGTACTAAACTTTGGCATGGTGCAACGCGTAGAATGAAATGTGCATGGAATATTAGTGTGCGATACAAAATAAATAAATTACGCGCAATAGGTATTAGTACCAGAACCAATACTGCGCGATGGATATTGGCACACGACACAAAAGTAGTGCGCACAAGTTATTGGCGCGATAGAAAAGTGATGCACAATGGTTATAAGTGCACAGAGCATGAATTACCTTATGGTGTTGTTGTGCATGTTATATATGGGTGTACAGGTTGAAAATTGTGCGTGAAAAATCGTTTTGATGGTGAACAACAACAAAAAACCAATGATTTTTTGCGATGTTTTATATCATTTGAACACCATCTTTTTGCAGCGCATTTTTAAGGCCCTTAAGAGCGTTTTTAGCTACTCAAAGACCAAGAGAACAAAATAAGCCAACATACAATTTGTGTTTGCAACTCAAATAAAAGATCTTGAAGAGATCTTTCTAATGGTGTAAATCATTCGTCAAACAGATCTATTATGAGAAAGTTACAGCTCAAACAGTGGAGGGTAAATTTTAAGACCCAACTAACTTCAAAGAGCCATAACTTTCTGCTCCAGAATCAGATTGAGGCACAAGAGTAGTCAATGGAAAGTTATAGAACCATAGAAGATAGAATCAGAGCTAAATTAAATTTCTGGGAATGTTAAAAATGTTTAATATGGAAAAGAAGGTACCTTCAACATTCTAGACCAAAAACACGAATTGGTCTACAACTTTAGCAGGCTATAACTGTTAGGATATTTAGACACTTAGGAGTTAGTAAGATCTACTTGGTCTATTGTGTCGTTAGGTAAAAATGTGTTTTCTAGTGTGTTTCTTTAGTATGCATTAGTATGCATTTGTAGTTAGGAAATCTGACGGTCACGATATGTTCCCGACATAGAGTGATCCGACGGTTCATACTCTCCTCGATCTTAACAGCCATTGATCCATGGATTAACACCTGATTGTTCCATGATCTCTATTTAAATAGAATGGAGGGTCATTTTTCGATGATCGATTGTGAGAAACTCTCTTGTAAAATTTCTTTGTAATCTTTTTCTTTGCATTAATAAACTACTCCAAGTGGTCGCGTTGGCTAGGGCCGTAGATGTTGATATTTTATATGGTTATGTGAGTGGTTACTGAAGGTGTTCATCCTCTGTTGGAATACTTGTGTTGTCGAACATGGTATCAGAGCCTGTTTGAAGACTCACTCATGTTGTAGATCGAGATCGTTAAGCTGAGTTGCCTCATCTCCATTTTGTAGCATTTCCATAGATTTATGGGCTGAGAGGACTGTTCCATTGCATTTGGAGAACTCTTTTCATTCAGGAACTCTTTTCGTTTCACTCGAAAAGGTTTTCGTTTGCCCAATATACGACCATTACAGTTAGATCTGGAGGTATAAATCCCGAATACGCATTTTTTAAATTTCTGCAAAGTTTTATTTTGATTTTATTTTGGTTTGTATTTTGTATTTTTGGGTTGCTACTCTTTCAGATATGCGTATGCTCTTTTCCCCGTGCCCTGTGCGGTCTCAGAAAATCAGAAACAGATAGGAAAATGTGCATCTTCTGGGTAAGCTAACCGAGATCTAACCCTTGTCATCGAGAAGCAAAATTTTTTTCTTGTGTGAAAAGAGTTTTTTTTAGCATGCTCTCCAAGGCCGTCCTCCACAACAAAAACAACAACACCCCCAATCTTCCTTATGAAAATTACAATATGTTTTTCTATACCATTTGGTTAAAAGTTGTCTCATTAAGTAAGAGGTCTTGAGTTCAAGTCTCTCTTTTGTTACCTTTTCGAAAAAGTTCATGCTAAAATTGTAAAGTGTATTTCACTTCAAGTATAAAAGTGAATCACTATAAGTAGCTTTAATATTTTATTTTAGAGTTATTTGTTTTGCATGCAAATTTTCTGTTATAAAGTAACTTCATTGTAAAAGTGATCCCCACTTCTCTTTATAAAAGTGGGTCACTTCATAAAGCAACTTACACAATCACGTGGTCATTTGGTTACCGATTGTGCCTTTTTAAAAAAGGCCATAACTCTAACATCGGAAGTCCGTTTTCAGTGCCGTTTTTTTTAAAACTGTATAAATTTTCGAGTTCTTTCCATCCAGATCATTAGTTTGAGTTTTTAAATCAACATTATCCGCATATTTAATATGGATTCTACAATTATTGTCTTTCTTACCAGCAACAACTACTTCCAATGAAAATCTCATATGGAAGATTTATTAAGAAGTAAAGGCTTGTATTGGATTACCTTGGGAAAGGAAAAAGAACCCAATGATGTTGATAAGAAATCCAAGTGGGATAATAGGAATGATGAAGCACATGGACTAATCAAAATTTCCATCTCTCCTGATTTAAGGTACCACCTTCAAGATATTGATGACCCCAAAGAAGTTTGGAACACGATACCCAATGATGTTGATAAGAAATCCAAGTGGGATAATAGGAATGATGAAGCACATGGACTAATCAAAATTTCCATCTCTCTTGATTTAAGGTACCACCTTCAAGATATTGATGAACCCAAAGAAGTTTGGAACACGATTGAATCTGTGTTTCGTAATCTCAATATTATTCGAGCACAACAATTAGAAAATCAAATACTAACCTTGAGTCCAAAGGATAATGCCATATTTTCTTCCCTAATGAATGTAACACCAAGAAAATATTTGTTGGTGATGATAGATCTCTTAGTGTTGTAGGATCTGGAATAATTCAAGTAGATAATGGCCATTTCAATGATGTATTATGTGTTCCAAGTATTTCTTGTAACCTTCTATCAGTATATCAAATCACTCATTCAGGTGAAGGTAAAACCGTCGAGTTTTCACCTCACCAAGTTGTAATCAAGGATCTAAAGGATCCTAAGTATGTTCTTGCAACTGGAATTGCTGATGATATTACCAGGTTGTACACGTTTGACAACTTTGGGTCATCAATTTTTTCATCAGTTTTTGTTGCTCATAGCGATGAGTTGAGAAAAATTTGGCATGAGCGGTTTGGTCATCTAAACTATTTCTCATTGCAGCAACTATGTAATCAACAAATGGTGACTCGTATTCCTCTTGTTTCATGCAGAGATGGTGTTTGTGCCAGTTGTGTTCTCGGAAAACATCATCGAGACAGTTTTGACAAACATCCCTCTTGGCATGCCTCGGGTCCTTTGCATCTTGTTCACAGTGATTTGTGTGGTCCACTTTCTTCTCCTTCTTTTTCTGGGTGCAATTATTTCTTTACTTTCATTGATGACTTTTCCAGACGTACTTGGGTTTACTTCTTAAAACTCAAGAGTGAAGTTTTTGACAAGTTTTTGGTCTACAAGGCCCTTGTAGAAAAGCAATCCGGACATCAAATTCAAAGGTTAAGAACAGATAATGGAGGCGAATATGTGAACAATAATTTTACAAATTACTACACTACACAGGGAATCCAAATGCAACACATTGTTCCATATACACCACAACAAAATGGTGTTTTTGAGAGAAAGAACCGCACATTAAAAGAAATGGCTAATTGTATGATCCAATCT
>JZKD02S1672944.1:956974-977288 GCA_000966675.3 Picea glauca | reverse complement strand
TAAAGTATTGGGCGGAAGCCATCAACTGTGCAAATTACATAGTAAATCACACTCCTACAAAGGCTCTTAAAAATATAACACTGGAAGAAGCTTGGACTAAAATTAAACCAGATGTGAGTCACTTCCATGTATTTGGTAGTATAGCATGGGCTCACATTCCTGATGAGAAAAGGAAAGCATTGCAGTCTAAAAGTGAGAAGTGTATATTTGTTGGTTATTCTGAATAGGTCAAAGGTTACATACTTCTTCAATCACATTGTAATGAAATTATTATTAGAAGAGATGTTAAATTTGATGAAAATCTATTGGTCTGCGAGCCTAATTCAACGATTGCTCCTTCTTCGACCTATGAGCCATCTTCGGCATTTGTGCCTTCTTATGATCTGATTTCTTCTTCAGATGATGATAGTGAGGATGAAAATCCACCTCCGCCTGCTCAACCTCCTCCAGATGAGTCCTTTGAACCTGAACCAGCACCAGCTCCACTGCTTCCTAGATGGGTCCATTCAACATGAGAAGAAGTTGGTGATCTTGTCGGTGATCCTTCAAATTAGCATCTGACACCTTCAGAGTTCTAGCGAGTCTCTTGTCTTTTGGATCAAGTTTCAGAAACTCATGATTCAGAGACATTTGCAGAAGCTTCAGGTCATCTAGATTGGGATACATCAATGAATGAAGAGCATCGTTCTTTAATGGAAAATGATACTTGGGATCTTGTACCTCTTCCAAAAGGAAGAAAACTTCTTAGATGCAAATGGGTCTACAGAACTAAGTATGCATCAAATGAAAGTGTTGAAATACACAAGGCTCGATTAGTTGCGAAAGGATTTTTCCAAGTTGAAGGAATTTACTATAATGAAACCTTTTCCCCTGTAGAAAAAATGAATTCCATCCGCCTTGTTCTTGCCCTTGCTGCCTCACATAAATGGGAGGTCCATCATATGGATGTTAAATCTGCCTTCTTACACGGAGATTTGCAAGAATAAATCTACATGGAACAACCTCCTGGCTATGTCCATAATGACTCTAGCCTTGTTTTTCGCCTCAAGAAATCTCTTTATGGTCTCAAGTAAGCTCCCCGAGCTTGGTATGCCAAAATGGATAACTTTCTTATTGCCACTGGATTCTCTAGATGCCATTCTGATCCTAATGTCTATACCAAAAAATTAGGAAGCCATGTCATAATCCTTGTCCTTTATGTTGATGACCTTATCCCTACTGGTAGTGACTTACAACTTTTAAACCATGTGAAAACCAGCCTTAAGAAGAAATTTGAAATGGCAGACTTAGGATTTTTGCACTATTTCCTTGGCCTCCAAGTTTTGCAAACCAACGAAATTTTTTTTCTTTCCCAGTCTAAGTATGCTTGTGACCTTCTTCGTCACTTTCACATGGACGATTGTAAACCAACCCCTTCTCCCTTTCAGTCTGGAGTCAACCTTTCTGCCACCTATACTTATCCTGAAGTTGATGCCACCCTGTACTGTTAGTTAGTTGGTAGCCTCTTATACTTGACTCATACCCATCCTGATATTTCCTTTGTTGTTGGTCTTGTTTCTTGATATATGCAAACACCCCATGAAAGCCATTGGAAATCAGCTAAAAGGATACTTCGCTATGTTCGTGGTACAGTTTAGTTCGAAATACATTACATTTTAGGGGGGACTCCTTTATTGGTTGGTTTCACTGATTCAGATTGGGTCGACAACCCTGATGATCAGAAGTCTACTGCAGGTTATGTTTTCAGCCTTGGTTCAGGACCTATCACTTGGGCCTATAAGAAACAACAGGCTATTGCACTTTCTTCAGCAGAAGGAGAGTACCGAGCAGTGGTAAATGCAAGTCAAGAAGCCCTGTGGCTTCGACAGATCCTTTCAGAGTTTGGATTCCAGCACTAGCATCCAAGAAGCCTTTGGTGTGACAATCAGAGTGCCATCAAGCTCGCCAAAGACCCAATTCAACATTAACATAGAAAAAACATCGAGATACACATGCACTTCATCAGAAAGATCATTCATGATCAAGTTATTGAAGTGCTCTTTTACCCTACAGAAGATCAATTTGCAGACATTTTCACAAAGTCTCTTACAGAAGCGAAGCTTTCCAAACTTCGATCTATGTTAGGAGTTCATGAAGTTGTCATTAAGGGTGGATAGGCTCTAATGCCTCCTTTCTTCTCCTATTGTGTCACTATTGTAAATCCTTCAATCCTATCCCAAGTTGTTCTTAAGGGGGGATGTTAGGATATTTAGACACTTAGGAGTTAGTAAGATCTACTTGCTCTATTGTTTCGTTAGGTAAAAGTGTGTTTTCTAGTGTGTTTCTTTAGTATGCATTAGTATGCATTTGTAGTTAGGCAATCAGACGTTCTCGATATGTTCCTGACATAGAGTGATCCGGCGGTTCATACTCTCCTTGATATTAATGACCATTGATCTGTGGCTTAACACCTGATTGGTCCATGATCTCTATTTAAAGAGCATGGAGGGTCATTTTCCGATGATTGATTGTGAGAAACTCTCTTGTAAAATATCTATTTAATCTTTTTCTTTGCATTAATAAACTGCTCCAAGTGGCCACGTTGACTGGGGCCGTGGATGCTTCCCGATAGGGGTTTTGCCACATGAAAACATGAGTGTGTTGATCTTTGATCTGGTTATGCAAGTGGTTACTGAAGGTGTCCATGCTCTGTTGGAATACCTGTGTTGTCGAACAGTAACTAGCAGCCTAGGACCCATAAAAGAGTGAAACTTGGACAGGGTGTCTAAAATATGCATGTGAATAAACCTAATTGATCTTATACTAAAACTCCAATGGAGTAGGTGCAAAAATGCATAATTACAGTGCTGAGTTGCACCAAGTAGAAGGGTGAAAAAAATAATTAATGGACATTTTTCAAATAACCATAACTTTCTACTCAAGACTCAGAATTGAGCATGGGAGAAGGCGTTGGAAAAGTTTTAGACAGTGGAATCTAAATATGCACCCATAAAATTGATACGGGCATTCAATTTTCCAGGAAATCAGAAGAAATAATTCTGATATATTATTGAACTAGAATGGTTCATATTTTTTTCATGAAATTGTTGAGTCAGTTAACCAGACAAAGTTTTGTTGGCTGCACATTTTTGCAGAGTTAAAAACTTTTAGTTATTAAAGGGTGAAAAATAGTTGAAAATAAGAAGAGGTACTCATGAAAAGAGTGCTATGATTTTTTTTTTCATAAGATGATCAAAAGCCAAGACCTTAAAATGTTCAGGTATGAATCTGAGTGTAGCCATAAAATCTTGGGAGGCCACTACAGGAAGTCCTCTCATGTTAGTCAGGTATTCAATGGAATCTGGGCAGAGGATTAGATCATGTAGTGAATGAATTAGTGAACAATCCCAAAGAGACCAATATACAAATTAAGCAATGCATTGGAGTAATATCTTTTATAAAAGGAATTGACTATCAGAATGATAGTAATCATATAAAGAAAGAGGCTTATTGCATATTTGGATAAAGAGTGCATCATATTCAGGGATTAGTTATGCAATTATAGAGTAATGTTTCCCTTATGTATATCAAAATGCGCAGTAGAAGCATGGTATGAAGGAAATCAATATGGCATGATAGAAGTGGATTGTGTAAGGCAGGTTGAAATCAGATTGGTCAAGACAGGGAAAAGTAATAACCAACAAGAAAATCCAAGTGCTGATATGATCAGTTAAGGAAAGGATAAATCAAGTACCTCAAGAAGGAATTTGGTGTTAACTGTCCAAGGTTACTTAGAAAACATGAATGGAAATATAATTGGGTCATGTAAGAGTTGGATCAGAGGGATCCAAATAATAGTGAAATGTTGAAAATTAATATCAACATAATATGTAGTTGCAAGTCCATGAACATGCTAGGATAATGGAAGAAGAAGTCCTGAGGTAGATATCAAGATAATGGGAAAGCACAAATATTACTAGATATTATTGATGCATTCCAAAGGTATTGAATATATTTCCACAATAGCATGGAGATGTCAAAGCCAAGAAAGACTTAAAAGAGAAATGAATCTCTGTAGAGAGTCAGTAACGAACCATGAAGAGGAAAATGGTTCTATGCATGGTTTTGAATGTAAAAGAGATGGTGCTTGAGAATAATCCATCTGAAGTGGCATAGAGCCATGAGTTACATTTCCAGGGGGTGGAAGTATCACTTGAAATTATGTTGGTAAATTAAAAGCAACATTAAGTGCTTTTAATTAATTCTATGTAACTAGGGAAGGAGGCACATGTGCATCCCTACAACATGATAAGAGATTGACTATGAAAGACAAATTTGAGGCTAGTTGGCAAGTAGTGGATAAGAATGCAATAAAAATCAAATACTAAAGTATTCAGTCCAAAAAGAGCTGGAGTAGTTCATGTCGAAAAATAAATGGATGTTGAAGATACAAAGTCTATAAGATAACATGATTGGAATTATAATTCATCCGAGTATGAGTTGGGATAGATGGATCTAGGAAGTAAATAAAAGATGAAGGTTAATATCAGTTTAGTATTTGGATGGAAACGAAAAGGAAGCCAAGAGAGATTTGGATAGAAAGTGCTCAGATCAGAAATGATCATGCACAGTGGTTATAGTGAAGAGCACATGAATATTTAGGAATCCGGAAGAATGGAAGACTTCTGGGATTAACAAAGAAACATGATACAAGGAGAAAGAAGTTGCTGCAATTACTATAGCAACAAGGATTTTATGGCTTGTTGGGACAACCATAAAGTGGAAATTCTTGCATGTTTGCAAGTGTTGCTGATAATGTTATTGCATATGGAAGGAAGCAACAGTAGGCTGGAATGTTGATAATAAGACTGATAAAGAGGCATGAGAACTTCTATTGTCATCAACTAATCAGGTAACATTAAATTTGTTTAATTGCAGCCATGCAGGTAAGTAATTCTCTTTTGAAATTATATTGCATTTCCCCAAATTGAATTGTTATAATACACAGTATGGTATTGTTTAAGTGCATTAACATAAATAAGTTACCACTAGGTGTGGTAAAGGTTAGAGGCATGTTATAGTTATCAAATATTTTATCTTTTAAATGCACACACTGACATAATAGCATGTCATGTTAATTTGGTTATGAGGCAATAACTAGAGAAAATAAAAGCTAATAACTTGTTATAGGAATGATGCTAAGAAATCTAGTCATGTATGAGACCAGGACATGGTTAGATATGGCGAGGTATGGTTATAGAAAGTTTATGTTCCACACAAATACCCAATGATCTTCCTACCATTAAATAAAAATTGGACTGCAACTTTTTTGCGAACACTAGTAAACACCATAGAATTGTATTCTTGGTGTAGTGTTCGAGTCAAAAAGGAAGGCATCCAAGTAATTGTGATGACAATGGCAAGTGTGTGGAGATGTGTCAAGACATTGGCTAGATTTCCAATTTATGGATGGTGAGATACATGACTTAGATAACGATCATTCTAAAAATCAATGCAAAGGTGCATTGAATAAGTATGCATTGAGAGTTGCTCTCAAGCCTAGTAAGTGGCAGAGTTGCACTCATACATGATGGAATTGTATACTTAAATGCATTTTGTTGAATGCATTTTGTGAGTGCATGTATATATTTTTTTGCATGGAAATAATTATACTGATGGTTGAAATGTTGCTAACTCATGAAGTTGAGAACATTTCAGGAACTGTTAAACATTACAACAGGGAAGTTGCAAGTCAGGTAGTCAGAGGAATAGTGACTACATAAAATTTCCTGTTCAGAAAATTGAAGAAAGGAACTTACTGTTATTAATTATGAACATGCATATGCATAGAATGATGAGTCATTCTATTTGGTTAAATTGTTTGGTAACTGTGATTGAATTTCTAGGTGCAGGCAATTCTAAGATCATGGCATAAGGTGTTATACATGTTGAATTATGATGTACATAAAATAATGACAATCCATTGGTTGCATGAAATATATAATCATTGCAGGAAAAATGGTATTTAGCATGGTGCTTGCTAGAATCCATATGGAAAACTACACTCTATTATTCCAACAATGATGAAAAATTTATGAAATATAATTTCATGTTTTGGGGAAAAGTTGAAATCCCTTTGAACTTAGTTTGAGTTCCTAAATGAATTATTTTATGTTCTCTCATGATAATTGCATGTGTGTGATGAAAATGAGATGATATTGATTAAGGTTGGAACTCCTGGAGCCACAATGCTCTGAGACTTCCTGTCTGGCCTATGCTGGAGCCCTGGAAAGGAAGTTGAGAAGTCGATGAACTATTGGACAATGAAGGTGCATACTACCTTGGGTTGTACAAGCATGTGGGGAAGAGAGACCATTGGTTGGAGTGTTGTCGAGTTTTGGCACCTTGGACTAGACTATGTTAATGTTGATTGTGGGCCATGGTTATCTTGGGAAGCCATTGTCCTGATGGATTCATAGCCCCTACTCAGGGCTTGTATGCTGCTGAGAGTTTATCAACAGTGAGATTTAAGGTTGGGTAGAACGTCGTGGATCTATAACCAGTTGTTGCTTCAATGAGGTTTAATTGAAGCATGTAATAAGGAACAATGAGTTGAATTATTTCCTGGAGCATCTGTATGGAATAGAGCAATTGACTTCTAGTTGCAGTATGAGTATGAGAATTGGTGTTGGAAAGTAGAGCACCAGATGAATAACAAGATTCAAGTAGATAAAGCTTGGATATTTTAAAGAATTTGAATGGTACATGGTATATAATGCACTGAGGACAATTCATAAATAAGGGGAGGGATTGTAATATCCCCAGGTCGAACCCCAACTGTAAATGTAATAATGTACTTAAGGTGGTGAGATATTTTATATATTTTTGGCATGCATCTTTCAAGGTTTAGGGCATGAATGTACTGCACATTAAAACGATGAAGTGTGCACATTCCAGGATACCGTGCGCATCAACTTAAGTGCCTGTGATTTTGAGGCTAGGGAGCCTTTGTGTATATGATGTGTTTTATAGGTTGGTGAGCCATTTTATGATGATTAGGACAGAGAGCCTAGATGTTAAAGGCCAGCGTGCCTATTTTGTGCATGTCTCATCATTCATATAAAATACATCGTTCGCGTAGACCGACCACGATAAAAGAGTATGGGGGACTAAATTCCACTAGTTAGGGAAAGAGAGGGGGCTAAAAGTTAAGGAAAAGGGCTAAGCTAGGGAGCTTAAGCCAAAAATGAATATTATATTAATATTTCCTAAAATATAAAGTATGGATAATTATTTTATCCTAAGTTCTAAAGATGGGGACAAGTGGGCCAAAGTAGCTCCCAACATGACAAGTGTCAAGTTGGGTACATGCATACACATTGTGGGGACTTAGTTCGTTTCCCATCATTCTTTCCATCATTCCTTCCATCATTCGAGCATGTAGGCAACCATTCCATGAGCTTTCACTCACTCAGTTAGTTAACTTCTATACCTTCCTGTCACTATACCTGAACCTGTATCCATAGTCATACTCATTTGTGTAGTTGGTTAGCTTGGGAGATGGACTGAAGAAGTGGGTTGTGAGGCCTGTGGGATATTGAAGAGGCGGGGTGTTAGGCCCGTGCGAAATTCCTCTTTGGGTTAGAGAATTATTGGGAATTGATTTCCTGAAGGTGCTAAACTGCAACTATAGGGCTCTGAGACTTCATGTCCGGCCTATTACTGAAGCCTGGAAAGGAACTGGGGCAGTCGAAGGACTGTTGAGCGGAGAAGGGGCACACTTCCTGGGGTGGGACAGGCATGTGGGGAATGAGGGACTGTAGGCTGCTAGTTTGAGTTGGCACCTGTGATGAAGTCTTTCCTATTGTCTATGAGCCATTAGCGTGGTTAGGAATCCCTTTACCTGAGTGGAGTTTAGTCCCAGCTCGGGGGTGACCCAATGCTGAGAGTGATGAGCAGTCTGGTCTAAGGCTGGGAGGTTTGAGGAAGGTCCACACGCAGTTGGTGATGTTCTTACCAAGATAAGTGTCAATTGTGTGATAAATTTCCATGCTGCATTATTATTTATGTGCTCAGTTTTATGGGTTTATCCTATGCGTGGTTATAACTATCTGTATATTCATGGGTATTTCCTATATATGTTGCATGTATATGTTTATTGTTATTTCAATATGAATCCATGTATTTATAGATGTATTTGTCTGTTTATGTTATATATATATATATTTCCGCAAGAGTTCTGTGTGTATATATTTTAATTGCATGCAGTTCAAAATTTTTATGTGGCTTATCTCAGTTGGATGCTGGGTATGTTACATTATGTTCCACAGAGAGAACAAAAGTGTTCTCTGGAGTAGCATGGACTGACCATGGGTGTCCGGGGAAGTTACAAAATGACATAGTTCAGAGACAAAGATCAAGCCGGGTGGCCTATCCTGAGCTTGATGACTGGTCAGTAACCTTTTGGGGACCAAAAGGTCCTTTAGTGGGGAGGTGGGATCCATAATCGGATCCAGGAGCCTGATAGGGCTTAGAAAGGCCTAAAAATAAAAGTTATTAGAATGGCTTCAAAATGAACGTGTATGTAGGCCTCATTGAGACGAACCCAACACAACTTGAACATGCTCAAGCGGACATCATATGCTCCTGATATTGTGTTCTGTTCATTTCGCCAAACATGCAAAAAGTCAACCATGTCAAAGTCAGCGTTGACGTCAACATGTACGATAGGTGATGTCAACATGCATCAGGATAAAATCATCATGCTGATATGGTGTCACCAGGAGGTGACATGTGTCTCCCATTTTCATCATTTTTGGGTTGATTTGGCACTGTACGGATTTGACACGTGTCACCGTACAGATGAGATGTGGCAGTCTGTATAGTGATGTGGCCCTATGAAAGAACGACACGTGGAGTATGGATGACAACTGGGTAGGTGACTAGGCATACAACTTGTTGACATGTCGGATAGGTGGCAAGTGACTAGGCATACTGATTGGTGATGTGGGCCAATCTTGGGCCGCCACATGGCCCAATCAGATGGTGCCATGTGGCACCTTGTGGATGCCCAATGACAACTGGGTATAAATTTTGTTAGGCTAGGAGGTTCGAACCTCCAACCTCCTTGGGCGCCAACAACTTAAAAACTAGGCACTAACCAATCGGCTTATATGTGGTGCTTGCATTGAATTTGGTGTAATCCTTATTTGTGTTGACAGTGGCTGAGAATTAGGGGATAGCCCCAGTCAGCAAGGGCCAGCCTCGTCCGACCGCGGGATAGGTTCCATGACACTTGTACCAGCTATGGCATGGAGTTTGGGCACATGGCCCATGCCACAAGTCCAAGAGCTACCACATAGGAGGGTTACACCGGAGGAAAAAGGTGGAGGACTAGGGCTTGGCCATATGGCCACTAGCACATGACTAGGAGTCGGGTTTGGAGGGGGGGCAGTGCACCCACAATTGAGCTCCTAGCCATATGGGGGGTTCCCATATTCCTAGGGGCCAACGCGTAGGGGGATGCACCCAATTGTATATGCAGAGTGCGTTTTTTAATCTTATAATAGTGATTTTTATGGTTTTTCTTAGCATATTTGGGGGATTTTGCCCATTTTTTAGGGATGTTGGGCCCTTTTTTAGGCCAGATATTGGGAGGAAGTTGGGAGATGATAACCAACTTCAGATCTATATAAACTAGGCCTTCTTGAGGCCATGAGAGGAGATTCAGAGTAGGTTTATGCTGAAGATTTTCCAAGCCAAAGCCATTTTTATGCAGGGAAGCTGTTGAGGAGCACATCTTTCTGGGCCATTTATGGGACCTCCGGTCATATAATTTGAGTGTCGTTTCTTCTATTAGGTTTTTGAGATCTGGTAGAACAAGACCACATCAGTTTTGTAACCTTTTGGCACTGTTTTGGTGTACTTATTGAGCTTTGAACAGAAATAAGAAAGCCTCACCCATTGAGACAAAGGCCCGGAGACATAGGCGAGATTGTCGAACTCCGTTATCACATTGGTGTTATGATTTTTTGTTGTTTTATGCTTCATTTAAGTTCTGTACATGTTCATATGGCTGGTATATTTCTTCTATAACTTCTTCCTGTTTCTTAATGCTTTCTAATTGGTTAATCAAAACATGCTTAATAACTCAACCATAGTCATTTAAAAGATATTTTCAGATCACCTGGTAGGCCCAATATCTGGGGAGATTGGTGATCAATATTTAATCTATGACCCTGTCTGATGTGATTTGAGGGGTGTTTTGTGTGTTTCAAGTCTCAGTGGTCCAGATAACTCAGTGAAATGATTGACCTTTCAGATCAACGATCGAGATCTACTCCTCGACTCATCAGACAACTACTGAGTGTTTAGGTTTGAACTTTAACCAATGAACATATCACATGTGAAATTAGAGGATATTCAGACTAGGTTCGAGGGATTTATTGTAGCCTGATTTCTATGGAAAGAAAAAGTATCTAGAGATGACCAAATGAGAAAATTTTGTTTGTATGTGGACAAAATATTGAGTGTATGGACTCAGTGTATGTTGGGTAGGTTGAATAAAGAATAGAGAGAAGAAACGATGCACAAAGAAAAGGTGCATGATCAAGAATATCAAGAAGGAAGAGAGAAGAAAGAGAAGAAGAGGGGAGACAGGAAGGAACATGATCCCGTAAAATTCGAGAAAACCAGTCAAGCATGAGTTGTGTCCAACTTAGAATGAGTTGTCACCAGCAGAGCAGGAGTGGGAGACAACTCATTCTGAGTTGGAAAGAAAACCCGAGGTAAAAGGAAATAACATTCAAAATTAAAAGAGATATTTAGAGAGATATTCTTAGAGATTCTGAGAGTAGAGGAGAAAGTCATAGGTCAAAGCGAAATTTGTGACAGTGGAAATACGAGAGTAATTCTTGTAATTGTAGGAGATTATGTGTAAAGAATCCACTAATGTGACCAATGGAAGCTAGATTGAACCTCTATTGTAGTTTAGAGAGCACAAAAATCCATTAACTATAATAAATAAGCAAATCTTTGTGGATGTAGCCCAGGAGGGGGTAAACCATGATAACCTTGTGTCGAGTTATGTTGTGAGATAGTTAGTCATGCTTATAATCGATTAATCCATGTCTGTGTGATGTTGATCTTTGCTTTTCCTACGATGAATATTTATATTTAGTGAAAATGTTGAAATATTCATGCCCAATAAAGTTAAATGTATATTTAACTATTAATTGATAAGAATCTAACCTGATACACATAAAGAATCAAGTAATTAGGATAGATTAAATAGAATACAGTGCACCGAAGGGTCTGTTCGATATAATAGAGCCTGTCTTCCTTCATTCCCTCACTAGTGCAAAATATTGGTTATTGTGGTCCCCATAAATATAGCTCGGGTGAGACTTCACCCATTTGTAGGTGATGCTGAAAAGGATGGTATCTTTAGGGGTTTTTTGGACAACTTACTTTGAATCAGGGTCTTTAACCTATCCACGTGCGCTCACCAAAAAATGGTTTTGTTTCGGGGTGACAACAGCGGAAGTGGGCCTCAAACTTATAGACTAGGACAAGGAGAAGAACAAGGGCTCCCATGGCCTGGCGGAGGAGCAAACGAACCTAACAGATAGGGTAGACCCATTAAATGAAGAGGAGGAAAGAGAAAAAAGTTTCGAAGAGCTAGGGGTTACACAAGGAAAATATCAACCAACAAGAACATGAGTTATACGTGACACATCAACAAACCCCCAACAAAGCACGAAAAGAAAGGACATGGGAGAAACAAAACAAGGGAGAGAACACAACAAGGGAGATCACACAAGAAAACGAAGGCACAAATACTGCCACCGCCCTTCTACATATTGACCGAAGGAGACATGGAAACAATTGACCAACAAATGGATGATACTGCATAAGAAATTTGGGAGAAAGAAGATAAGAAGAAAGAGGCACACCACAAGGAGATGTAGGATCAGCTGGCAGCACTCCAACGAATGATGGATGTCGCAAGCAGTAGGACACAACAGAGTGTAGATGAAGAGGTAGTTGAGGAATGGACCAAGAAACATGAAATCATACAAGAACAAGTATGGGTAATCCAAAAGATACTAGAATCAATGAAATTAACACTTGTGCAAGGAATAGGTGCAGGACAAACAGGTTTGACAGAAGTAACAAAGATTTCAACATTAGTTCAGTCGATAGCATCGCATAGAGTGATCAAAATGCTAGTAGGGATAGTCAAGCTACCCAACCCCACAAGTTAAGAACAACTACATGGACTAAGTTACATGGACTTAGTTGTATCCTAGATGAGTAACAAAGTATTACAAAACTTACATGCATGGGTTATGCAAGAATTACGCCTTTTCCCAGACATTGTAGACACAATAATAGAAAAGGCAGAAGCAAAGAAAGAGGAACTCCATAGACAATACAACATTGTGCTACATGAAAAGTGCGCAGTAGAACAACAAGTCGAACTCACAGAAAAGGAAGAAATAAAATCAAACAACGAGGTAGATCAAACTAAGAGGGAGAATTTTGCGACAGAAGAGAAGGTCGAGAAATCCCAACGGGAAAAAAACACAGCAGAGGAAAAGACCGAAGAAATAAGGAAGGAAAAGGGGGAAGCTGAGAAATTGGCACAAAAAGTTCAAGTAGCGATACAACAATTATATAAAGAAGTACCAGAAGTACCAATGGTGGTAGAAGACACAATTGAGGAGCAGGTAGGAAAGATGAGTAAGGCTATCCAGGGCCTTCACAAGAATATTAAAGAACTGGAAGTGAATGCAACACCAGGGACACCACCAGAAGAAAGAGAAAAGAGGGAAAGGACTGCACAAATAGCGATGGTGAAGATTAAACATTTAGAACAAGAATGTAACGATATATGAAGAAGGTGCACACATATAGACATATATTATGAACACCCCGAAGATGCAAGTGTTGGATGAGAAATCAAGGTTGCGTAGGAACAAACGAGTCAAGCCATAGAGTGCGCCAATAAGCTCCCATCAACCAAAAGAATGACAACACTGTTGGGGAATAGGAAATTGCAGATGGTAGTGGAAAAACCGAAGTAAGAACAACAAAAGGTCACACAGGAGTTGCGACTGCGAAAGGACGAGGCACTCGAGGTACTAGAGGAACTAGATTCCATGCAAACTAGCACGATAGTAGAAACACAAGACATTGAGGCCAAACTAAATAGCCTGATGACGCAGACAATGGAAGAAATTGTGAACAAGGAGTACAATGTCACAGTAGTAGTACAAACAGTGAAGGATAGCTTCCGAAAAGTCAATGAGGCATGTAAGAGCACGACACAACAGCCCTAAGTGGCTTGGGACAAGCCACACGTGAGTCTTGGGAGCCTGTTGGGTATATAGGTTGAATATAACATAGAGAGAAGAAATGACACACAAAGAAAAGGCACATGATCAAGAAGATCAAGAAGGAAGAGAGAAGAGAGATAAGAAGAGGGGAGACATGAAGGAACGAGATCTCATAAAATCTAGGAAAACCAATAGAGAATGAGCTATATCCAACTCAAAATGAGTTGTCACCAGTAGAAGGAGTGGGAGACAACTCATTTTAAGATGGAAAGAAAACCCGAGGTAAAAGGAATGAGAGTTCAGAATTGAAAGAGAGATTCAAAGAGAGATTCTGAGAGATTTTGAGAGTAGAGGAGAAGGTCAAAGGTTGAAGCAAAAATCATGACAATGGAAAGTCGAGAGTAATTCTTGTAATTGTAGGATATTCTGTGTAAAGAATCCATGAATGCAACCAATGGAAGCTAGAGTGAACCTATATTATAGAGTAGAGCGCACCAGAATCCATTAACTACAATAAAAAAGTAAATCTTTGTGGACATAGCCTAGGAGAGGGTGAACCACAGTAACCTTGTGTCGAGTTACGCTGTTAGATAGTTATTCATGTTTATAATTGGTTAATTCATGTTTGTGTGATGTTGATCTTTGCTTTTCCTATGATGAATGTTTATATTTGATGAGAATGTTGAAAGATTCATGCGCAATAATGTTAAATGTATGTTTAATTGTTAATTGATAAGAATATAACATGATACACATAAAGAATCAAGTAATGAGGACATATTAACTAGAATACAGTGCACGAAAGGGTTTGTTCGATATGATAGAGCGTGTCTTCCTTCGTTCCCTCACCGCTGCAAAATCTTAGTTCCTACAGTCCCCATAAAGATACCTCAGGTGAGACATCACCTACTTGTAGGTGATGCTAAAAGGGTCAATATCTGTAGGGATTTGTTGGACAACTTACTATGAACCCAAGGTCTTTAACCTATCCACATGCGTGCGCCAACAATGTATAAGTAACGATGCCCTGATCATTTTGAATGTGTGTGTGTTATTTGGTTTTGGAAGAGAAGCTAAGGATCTGAGGCTCGTGGGAATGGAAGGAAGTGAAATGTATTGGTCTAAGGGTGGAAAGGAGGTGCAAGGTCAAACAAGGAACTTCTGATGTCTAGTTGATTGTAAATAGGTGGAGAAATGACAAAGCATCTGTGATACAGATGAAGCTTGAAGTGTTGTACAGATGACAACTTAAGAAGAAATAAATCCAGACAGATGATTTGAAGATTGGTGTCTCCTACAGTTTGGTGCATGCAAGTATTACTATTGTGGGTTGGTGCCTACAAGTCTTGTTGAGTTGGTGCTTAGCTAAGGACATTGGTGTCTCCAACAAGTGAGTGCTTGTGAACATTGTAATTGTAGGTTGGTGCCTACAGGTGTTGCTGAGTTGGTGCTTAGGTGAAGGGATTGGTGTCTCTTGTAGGTTAGTGTGTGTAAAACATTGTAACATATTGATGTCTGTAACAAGTTGTTTCCTGTGAATATATTTTAATAGAAGCTTCATGTGGTTTTCTCCCATTTGGGTTTCCACATTAAATATTTGAGTATTGTGCATTGTATGTTTGTGTGTGTTTCCTATTGTTGGTAAAGTAATAAATTGATAAGTGTAATACATTAAGAAAAAATAAAATCAGCTTGATATTGATTCATCCCCGTCCCCCCCCTCGGTATATGTAAGTGTGGCAACACCTCCTTGACAACAAAATTGAATCCCATACCACTCTAGTTGTTCTTAAGAGTAGGCACATGAAAATAGCTTCAACCATGGCCTCCTTGTAGCATTTGGTTGCACCTATCGTGGCTCATTTTGACCTTCCCCTGGATAATAAATCCTCCTCTTTGTCATTCGATGACAACTCCCATGACTCCTCCATTGTGCTTGTGACCCCAACACTGACATCCATATCATTTAACTTAGCAAGGGACCTAGGGAAAAGTGGAGTTTGGAAACACTACTACTGCTAGGCTTTACCCTATAACTATAAACACTAACACTCAGGGGAACAAGGTAGACTTGGTCTTTGAAGCATATAAATGATGTTAAGCTTATTTTATCTATCCTTGTAAGTTTCTTAAGGTAAAGATTTGGGTCACTCTCTCTATAAATTTTTAGGTTTACCACATTTATTTTAAAAACAAACAATTCTACCATAATATTTTAATATAAATCTCTATTTCTTATTATTAAAAAATTACTCAATTAAAAAATGTCTCACTTCTTAAAATTTTAATTCATAAAGATAGGCATGAGACTTCTAACAAAACTAGAGTGGAGCATTGAGACTCTCAAAAGGCATTTGCAATTGTACACATTATATATCTAAGTCCCAAATTTCGCGAAAGTGAGGATGTTCTCATTGACATTCACATTTTATTATTATTCTGACAAACATACATCTGCCCACAGTTTTTGGGAAAGGACGTTTAAGGTTTTTGCAAAGGTAACAGAGACACAGCACTATAAAACATAAATATGAATAGATGAAACTTCAAAAACAAATATAGAATACTAACTTAAAAAATGTTGTCCGTCGTCAGTGCAGGCGTGAAAGTAGTTTCTTAATTTAGTTATAATCTGAATGCGCTGCACAATCCTCTGCAATATCATCACTATTATTATTATTATACCTAATACCACCATTGCACCCTGAAAGTGGTTTTCTTGATTGGATATGCACCCTGCAAGCATGCTAATGTGTTTAGCACTCTGCGTACATGTAGGGCCGAAGCATAGCTACCATCCCTGTATATATGTATATCATTATGTGTGTGTATATATCATTTCGTCTATGTATATGTGTTGCTCTTCCTCATATTTT
Organism: Picea glauca; assembly: GCA_000966675.3. Taxonomy (NCBI): domain Eukaryota; kingdom Viridiplantae; phylum Streptophyta; class Pinopsida; order Pinales; family Pinaceae; genus Picea; species Picea glauca. The sequence continues at coordinate 961,093 of JZKD02S1672944.1, read as the reverse complement.
TCAAGGTTGGACTGCAAGAACATGAAAGATGAGGAGGTGTTTAGATTTCTTGGATAGTATTGCAACTCATCGAATATTGATACACAGTCGAGTGAACAGAACCGTATTCTGGATTCTCACGTTGATGGTATTCATGGTTTTTGGTATAGGCCTAACGCTGCTGATTCTGTTGATAACTCTCCATCCACAAGCTCCCCAGTGGGGACTCCAAGAGATCCACATCAAAAAACTGGACGCCTCAACAGCCAGCGACTGTGATGGGGCAGCTGCCTGCCTCCAGACAAACATGGAAGTGAAAATCCTTGCGCACAATCCTATCAAAAACCGAGCGATATTCTATGAAGATCTTCGGATTGGTGCCCTTATGTTGGAGGGTGTGCAGGTCGGGGGAGAGTATGTTATAGGGTCATTTTATCAGGGGAGCCTTCAGACGAGCACCATAAGGGCTGTTTTTGGGTCGAATGAGTTAATTCCCTTGGATGCCTCCAGGTGGGAGAGGCTGCAGCAAGAAATGGGAGAGAGAGTTGTCAGAGTGCAGATCAGAATCCAGGGAAGAACGATAGTGAAGCTCATGAAATGGGTAAGGCAGCGTTTTAAGTTTGTGGTGGAATGTAACGCTCATTTCAGTATTCCTCGTGACAGTTCATTCACTACGTTTTCTTTCCATGCCTGCAGAGACAAAACTTGAGTTCCATTGACTAATTGTTATTTGTGTTTTCAGAGCATATAAATATATATGATGGTGCCTGTTTGCTTACAAATGTGTTCATTTCTAGCCCATTCACAGTTTATGCCAGATTTTCTTGAGAAACAAGTAATGTAAAGCAATTTGAGATATTTCAATGATGGATATTTGAACATCTAAACATTTCAATGATGGATGTGTGAACATAGTTTTTAGGGTTAGTTTAATTGGTTTAAAGTTAAATATGAGTTTCCCGATCTATAATTTTCATGTGTATGGACAAGGGTAAATGGGTAAATTTGGGTAAGAATCTAACTTGAAACCTTCTTTTTACATTTCCTCTCATTTACACGGCACTTGTCAATGGCACTTGTCAATGAGTCTACACCCCTACTAACTATACTTATCCATTTTTCAAAAAAATATTAAACATGATATACAAAAATATTTAGAGAATTTTCCACCAATACATTTCCTCAATATGGAGAATGGAAGCAATATTTCTTATGAGGTTCAACTGATAATGAATGATATTAGTATACTGCTTATGCTTTTTTTTCTTATATCAATAAATAAATAAAACTAAGATATTTAATAAATGAATAAAACAAGTATAAGATAACGGGGCAAAAATAAACCACGTAATAGGCCAATGGGGAGCAAGGACCTCGATTCATGTGATACTGTTGTCTCTGGAGCTTAGTCGGTCAGTGAGCTATATTGGTATCCATGTCATGCCTTCTGGGCTATTTTTTCTTAATGGTAATTATAATGTCACAATCTATTATTATATTGGTATATCTTCGGATTCCTGTTGGTTATATGTTAAGTAAGTGCAATAACCTTGGATTCTTATTGGTTATATGTTAAGTGCGTTGTGAACAATTCACAATGAAAAAACAGATGATTAAATATTATTTATATTATTATTATTAAATTTAAAAATTGAATTTAAAATTAAGTTTTTAAGTTGATGTAATTTTTTATTTTTATTAATAAAATATTTGAGTTTAAATATTGATTATTATTATTTTAATAGATTTGATGAAATTGTCAAAAGAATATGATGAAACAAAGAGAAATCAAAGTGATTTTTTTATTTATAATATTGGTTAAATTGAGAGTGTGAATATGTGTTAAATATTTATATTGTTTTTTAATGCAGTATCATGTTATGTTAAGATTATTATGGTAATTTTCATATATATGAAAAAATTGTATATATTTTTTTTAATAAGAAGTGATAAGATAAACCTTTAAAGAAGAAGAGGAGGATAAAAAAGACATTAGACATTTAGTCATGAACATCTTGACCCTATGTCATATGTAATTTATATAATTAATTTCTAAACATTAAATTCCAACTTGGGAGAAAAGCAAAATGGAGCAAGATTTTTACATATGAATGTGCATGTGGGAGGGGTGGTCCCTCACCTCCATGTTTTGTTTAGATTAATCTGTCTTACTCCGATACAACAACTCTTTTAGCCAATTCATCTACTTTGGAATTTTTTTTGTTGATAAACATGCTTGAAGGTGGATTAGGAGAAAGATGACTTCAATTCGTGAACTTGGAGAATAGCAAACCCTTATTTATCCATCCACCATTAGTTTTAAATCTAGCTTTAAATCGAGACTTTGGTTCCTTCTATATTTTGTTCCTTAGCTAGAGACAATAGAAAGAATGTTGTTATAAGTTTATCCCACTTATTACTTCCTTTTCCCAACCAAAATTAAAAGGAGATCTAACAAGTATTATAGAAGTTTAAAAAACCACATACTCCACATGAACTTGGGTTACCATTGGAAGTTTCATTGAAAAATGTCCAAGGGTATCTATTATCAATGGATATCTCATGTTTCTCTTTTTACCTTGACCCTTGAAAAAACATCATTAGTATATTTGATCATATGATAAATTTGGGTGGGGGAGAGATAAATCTATTGAAAAAATTATTTGTTCATGGTACTTGAAATTAATCACAATACCACAATTAGGTGTCATGGATGTTCACCAACCTCTTTATCATCAACCCTCTTCTTCGAGGGTTCCTTGATATTTACCCTAGGTTAGTTCCCTTACCCACTTGTTAATGTCTTCATAACATCCCATACTAATTTGGAGAAGTGATATTCAATAAAGACATGGTTTACAATTTCTTATTTCTCATTGCACCAAAAACACATACTAGGCCTACAAAATGATCCCCTCTACACATTATCCCATGTTAGTATTTTATTTGTTAGGGAAATCCACATGAAGGTTCTTGATTTTAGAGATTCTTTCAATTTTCAAAGTTATGTCCACCACCATCTTGGCTCATCCTCCTCTACATGAGGGAAGGTTACATAGTAACCTAACTTTTCAATGCAGTAACCTAACTTTGCAATGCAATACCCTCTATAAGGATTGATTTTCCACATCAATTCATCCTCTTCATTCCTTAGATTGAAACAAAAGTTTAATAGTGATTGAACATAACTTTACTAGTGATTGATTGAAATTCTCCATTCTTTTCCCTACCTTTCTTCATGTTCAAGATTTTCCCTAGTTTTCCATCTTGAGATCCAAGTTTCTCACTTTGGATGACATATATGTGCAATTGAAAGGCATCCTTTGTGTTCCAGTGATTTTATAATGTATTCAAATAATTTGTATACTCCGATCTCTCCTATCTAAAGGCCAATGTCCAACTTTACCTTCATTCCATTTCCTATCCTCCAACCTAAGAAGCTTCCAACCAAGGGAAAATTGTTGATAAGGGCCTTCCAAAAAATAGATTCATTTGTTTGTCTTTTCATAGGGTTTGTAATATATGCTTCAACTAATTGTGTCTCCATGTTTTTCTTCACCATGATTGTTTATTAGTAACCCTTTGCCAATGATTGGATATCATTGCCTTACCCTAAGATCCCTACTTTTTGGTACCTAGGAGTTAGTTAATAAATGTACGAGAACATCTACTTTGAATAGGCCCCAATAGGTAGTAAGTGGGTAGTTATTAAATGTAAAATGGGCATGCTTATTAAATAAGGTCCACTAAGTGGTTAGTACTCATTAATGATGGGACAACAAGTAGTTAGGTTTTTTATAAGAAATAAATTGTTTATAGATCTAGTAGGTTATGCAATGTTTTTTCAAGTGTTGTTATTGTATTGAAGATTTGTTCAATGGGAGGTTTCCCTCTTGAATAGGTCCATGAAAATTTCTCTCTCTTTTCTACATTATCAATATATGGGTTATATTCTACAAGTTCAATTTCATTGTCTCACTTATTTACCTTTTTGCAGTTTATATTTCTTGAATATTGCTCATAGTTATTGTTCATGTTGGTTAGGTACATCAAATATGAGATTATATATTTTCTTGGCTATGATGTCCTTGAATTTTAGAAAAAATAAGATAGAGACATGTTACAATATCTTTAAAGATA
>JZKD02S1672944.1:928466-950655 GCA_000966675.3 Picea glauca | reverse complement strand
GTATGAGTAATTTTACCACTTTCAACCATAATATATAAACTTCAAATTAATCAACAATATATTATCAATATATCATCAATATATCATCAGTATATCACGATCATTAAAACATAAGCAACATCACATCAGTACACAATACACCAAAATTTACGTGGAAACATAAATTGGAGAAAATCACAGAATGATTTATTATATATCAAAGAATACATTCATTGGAAGAAACAACTTCCCAATTCTCTAGCACCAACTGGAAGGAGGTGCCAACCAATTTTTTTATAGGATCCAACCTGAAGGAATATATAACTCTGTGAATTCTCTGGCTCCAACTAGAAGGAGGCTACAACCCCCTAATTCTCATGCTCCAACCTGAAGGAAGCTCTGACTCCTTGTTTTCTCTGAAACCAACCAAAAATAGGATACAACCCCCTTTCCTTAACCCATTTTTCCTCCCTAGAATATAAGTGTAGACAAATTATCACTACCACAATCATTACCAATGCCATTGTCACTACCACTGCATTGTCATTGCCATTGTCATTGTCATTGCCACTGTCACTATCACTATCATTGTCATTGCCTCTGTCACATCAACCTATCCAACCTATTAATATCACCGATACTCAACAAGATCCTCTCACATGGATCATATACCAAGGACACCTCTCAACTAAATGTCAAACATCACCAACACATGCATCTACCAAGCACATACCAAGATCACCAAAATACCATTACAAGATATGTGTCTCAACCATGTACCAAAGCATGTAACAAACCATCAACATGTACCATACCAAACATCAACCATGTACATCAACAATGTGTATCAACACCTATACCATACCATGTTCCAACCATGCACATCAACCATGTACATCAACAATTTACATCAACGCACGTACCATACCATGTGTTGTAACCTAGGTCTGTACCCCTACCCTTTCCTTCATTTACCCTATACATCCATGAAGTATGATTTTTGTTTTGTGTTTGATAAGTTTATTCTCCATGATTTAATGACTCAGTGGCAATGGCCCCTACCGATCTTTACTTACTTTGCATCATTGTCTTGATTTCTTGAAAGGTGATTACATGTTTTGGTTTGAGTTTGAAACATATGTCATCATGTTTACCATTAATTGAGCATGCAACAGGTCGACCAAGTCTTTTATATGCACATGAAACATCCAAAAAGAAAGATGCAGTAATCCAAAGCAGTGGATTTTGTGCTTAGGTTGTGAGAAACATACAAATTAATTTTTTTGACGGTCGAGACCCGACAATCAATTAAGATCAACAACTCTTATGCATTTCAGAGTTTCAAAATCACGAGAGGTTTTAACCATAAAGAAATATGTAGTCTTACTCTAGGACTTTGACGTTCGGGCGTCCAAGTTTGTTATTTTTTAATCCTTAAAATCCCCGAACGCCGAATTTTCGAAGTGGCTACCATGTCACTCCGAGAGAGTGTCACTACGAGAGGTTTTAATCCAGAGTAAACACAGTTCCCCGAATTGTTGGAGCCCCTTTCTCATAAAATCTTTTTCAGCTGACGTGTCATATGCCACATGTCAATTGATTTCAAATGACACGTGGAACTCATTTAAGGTACTTTGGTTACGTCATCTGTGCTATTTTAGGTGACATGTGTCACTCTCATTTTTATGACACATCATTGATTGTGACAATATGCTTCCACGTCACTCTAGGAGATTGCCACTATGGGAGATTTTAATCCAAAGAAAAAACAGTTCCTCGAAGTGTCGAAGCCCTGAAGTGCCGAAATATTAAATGATTAAAGTATCTTAATCTTTGGTGAATTTGCTTAGCGATAAGCATTGGTTAATGACTTCGTGAGTTCTTTCTTTCAGGAGATAGTTAGAATGTTCATTCAAAAGATCCTGAATGTCGAATTACCGAAGTTTCTTATCCTCATTAATTTCCTACATTAAAGTATTCTTTAAACGGGGACAAACGAAGAAAATTCCATGTTACAGGTGAAGCTATATATTTGCAAGTCGCAAAGGACTTCTAGATCTAGCCTGTCTACAACATCATATTACACATCAAGAAAAAAATCAGATTGAAAGGAACCTAAGGTAGTTCGCAGGTATGACATGAGGATGAGGAGAAACAAAACACTAGCATACCACAACCACTCCATCACAGAGAAATACAAGAAGAAATGGCTTGTTACGGTCAAGACAGAGAAGCTTGATGACAACCAATAGGTACTAGAACTAAAGCTTCCGATCTGGACCCCGAAACACCATAACCATGAATTAGGGAAGTTGTACTCTAGAATCCAGGAGAAGTACCAGAAGACTTGGCTCTTCCTCAAGGAGATAATGTGAAGAAGTCTATCTAGTTATCTCCCAGTTAGCCTCCAACAATGCGCATGGATACAAGCGCTCGACTCAGAATCCAGTTCTATCAGTCCTATTTAGTTCTATCAAAGACTGAGTTCAATTGTTCAATTCAACATATGCATCAATTTGGTTTCTCATTAGCAACAATTTTAGTTATTTAAGTTCAAGAAATTTTAGATTAAGGAATAATAAGTGGTCATTTGTGTTTGATATTAACCACTTCTTTTTGTTAAGTCAGTTTAAAGTATAGATTTCTATACTCCAACAATCTTTACTTAAGTCAATAAGTTATTCTCCAACTGATAGTGTAGAGTTGAGCCTCAGTTCCAGATGGACAAGAGCCTCTAGAACTTTGATAAATATGCAGTTTTTGTATGTTTTGATGGTGCAATTTTTGGGAAGAATATCAATACATCAGACTGGTTGAACCTCTTCTATGCATGGATTAAAGCTCTCTACCTAGTGAATATACTCTTGATGACAATGTGTTTTGTCCAAATCTTCATGTGTTTTTATCTTGTCTTGAATGCAGTTTTTTATTTGTGCAAAGTACATTTCATTTCCTGCAGCAATTGTATAACTTATCTTTACTAATATGCAACATGTAAAACAACCAATGCTTTGGTGAATATTTGTTTTTATTGCAACTCGTGGGAGTAATTGTGTTTAGATACATGTTTAATTCCTTAAAATGATATTTTAAGACTTAAACTTCTTACAACAAATTATTCATTGAGTGGTTTTTTGTTTCCCTTTGTTTTTACCTCTATTATCTCATGTGTATGTCATTTGTGTGCCACCAGCCAAGGAGGACCCTCATCCATATCATTTTTCCAACCCAACCATGCTCTTGTCTTGATAAAACCAACCCTCTAACTGACCAAAAAAAAACAAAAAAAAACCAACCATTCTAAACTTGAGATGGCCTAGCTCTTCCCTTTAGCAGTCAAGTGAAAACTTTAGGACCAACATCTTTTGTCATTGTTGTCGAGGAACAAAATAACGAAGCAATATTTCTCTGGGAGAACGATAATGATCAGATCTGGTTTTTGACGGTGAACAAAAGCCAGACACATTCAAATTGTAGATCATTCACTTGGAGACTCCATGGTTAAAGGATCTAGTGGCGACTCCACAGTTTCAAGAAGTCATATTTTCAGATGGAAGACATCTTGGCTCGAAGGTTTTCTCCTTTTAATTTCTCTGTTATTCCTGGTTTTCCAAATGTTTTTCCTACTATAGATGAGTGGGGTGAATACTTGTCCATATTTAGAGAAGATAAAGATGATAACCCTGTAGATCATTTGCAAGAATTCCATGAAATCATGCATCAATTGGGTATACATCATGAGGATGTATTAATTAATATGTTCATGTATTCATTAGAGGGAGATGCTCGTGAATGGTATTGATCCTTTCCTTCTGCTAGCATTTCTTCACTGAAAATGTTCCATGCAACATTTAGTGATCATTGTAAAGGTTTTTTCCCAACATATTTTCTTTTTGAAAATTGTTGTGAGGATTTTGATTTATATATACAGAATTCTATAGCTGGTTCCTCTAATAGTATGAATGATAAGGGAGTTAATGTTAAACAAGTGGAAGAAGAGTCATCCCCTTGTGAAATCTTTTCTAGTTTTTCTATTCAGAAGGAAATTTTGATTGATTGTTCTGATGACAAAAAAGATGATCATAATTCCATAGAAACATTTGACATTATATTAGATATCTCTAATAATGTTTTTGATGATGAGATTGTTGCTCTAAAGTTTGACATAGATCAAGTTGTTATAATGTAGTAAATTTCCCAAGGATGTCATGAAATGGAGGATTTTGAAGTTCAGGTTTTAGGAATTTTTAAAGACCAACACATCTATGATCAAAATCTTGACGATGAGAAGCAGATTTCTACAATGATACAAATGGAACTCCTTAGTAGTGACCCAGTCTATGATAGTTGTGAATATATTTTTTTAAATAATAGTGGAGGAGATGATAGTGAAATCCAAAATGAACAACAACTTTATCAACTCACTATACCAATATGTGATAACTATGAATCTGGTCCTCTAAACAACAATGAAGGAAAGATCTTGGTTGATAAAGAAAATGAGGTGTTGCTGCCAACAATTGTTTTGAATGGAGGATTTTCAGTTTTTTACCTTGAAGTGGATATATCACAACTGAAATCGTGAACATTCACCAACAAAACAGAATTCATGCAACAAACTTACAGTTTTGAGGATCAGATTGAAATAAGTATTGATGCTCATTATCAAAACGAGTTATATGGTTCTCATGTTTTTTATGATCCCGTAGCAGTCTATATGAAGTTAGATTGGATTAAAGAATTTTCTGTCATTCATTTTGGGAAGGAATAATTTCAAAACTTTAAGTATGGGCTTCCAGATTGTAAGTTGCTACTATATTCTTTAGTTTCTACTATCATATTCATACTTAAAGATGTAGATCAATTGAAACTTGTTAATCAACTCCTCATATGGATTCACTGGAAATCTGATTACAAATGATTACTTGGTTTTCAGTCGAGTAGAGTAGGGGTTTGTTGAATAAGCTCGTCATTCGATCATTTCATTTTTAGTTTTTTTATACAATATGTCAACAATAAGACTCCATATCCCAACAAAGACACTGGGGTGTAGCTACCATTTTGAATTACAAAAATGTATGGTTGAGGGACAATTACAGATATACATGGATGACAAAAAGAAATAGAGGTAAGTCAAGAGAAGTGGGAGCGAGGTTTTGAGAGGCAAGGCACCTGATCTACTGTTCTTAGCACCTCATAGGGAAGTGCTATCCCTGGTTGGAGCCAATGTTGTAACCTAGGTATGCACCCCTGCCCTTTTCCCCCTTTACCCTATACATTAGTCAAGTCTAATTTTTGTTTTGTGTTTGCTAAGTTTATTCTCCATGATTTAATGACTCGGTGTCAATGGCCCCTACCACTCTTTGCTTACTTTGCATCATTGTCTTTCTTTCTTGAAAGGTGATTACATGTTCTGGTTTGAGTTTGAAACTTATGTCATCATGTTTACCATTAATTGAGAATGAAGAAGGTCAACCAAGTACTTTATATGCATAGGAAACATCCAAAAATAAATAAGAAGCAATCCAGAGCAGTGGATTTCGAGCTTAGGTTGTGAGCAATAGACATATTAAATTTTTTTACGGTTGAGACCTGACAGTCAATTAAGATCAACGACTCTTGTGCATTCAAAGTTTCAAAATCGAGAGAGGTTTTAACCAAAAAGCAATATGTATTTTTACTCTAGGAATTCTGCGTTCGGGCATCCAAGATTTTTATTTTCTAATCCTAAAAATCCCCGAATGTCGAATTGTCGAAGTGGTTTCCATGTCACTCTGAGAGATTGTCACTCCAGGAGATTTTAATCCAGAGAAAACACAGTTCCCTGAAGCGTCAGAGCCCTGAAGTGTCGAAGTGTCGGAGCCTCTTTCTCATAAACTCTTTTTCAGCTGATGTTTCATATGCCACATGTCAATTGATTTCATATGACACATGGCACTCATTTCAGGTACTTTGGTTACGCCATCTGCGTTATTTCAGGTGACACGTTTCACTCTCATTTTTATGACACGTCATCGATTGTGACAACATGCCACCACGTCACTACGAGAGATTTTAATCCAGAGAAAACACAGTTCCCCAAAGTGTCGAAGCCCCGAAGTGCCAAAGCCCTTAAGTGACGAAATATTAAATGATTATAGTATCTTAATCTCTGGTGAATTTTCTTAGCGATAATTATTGGTTAATGACTTCGTGAGTTCAGTCATTTGGGAGATAGTTATACTCTTCATTCAAAAGCTCCCGAATGTCGAATTACTGAAGTGGCTTATCCTCATTAATTGCCTACATTAAAGTATTATTTAAATGAGGCTGAATGAAGAAAATTCAATGTTACAGGTGAAGCTATATATTTGCAAGTCTCAAAGGACTTTCTAAATCTAGCTAGTCTACAACATATGATTACTCATCAGGAAAGGACTGGGATTGAAAAGAACCTGAGGTAGTTCGTGGGTATGACATGAGGACGAAGAGAAGCAGAACACTAGCAAACCACAAACAATCCTTCAAAGAGAAAGACAAGAAGAAAGGGCTAGTTACAGTCAAGACAAAGAATCTTGATGATAGCCAACATGTATCATAACTGAAGCTTCAGATCCGGACCCTGCAACACCACAACCATAAATTAGGGAAGATTCTATCTAGACTCTAGGAGAAGTACAAGAAGACATGGCTCTTCCTCAAGGAGATAATGTGAAGAAGTTTATCAAGTTATCTCCTAGTTAGCCTCAAAAAATGTGCATGGATACAAGCACTCGACTTAGAATCTAGTTCTATCAGTGCTATTTAGTTCTGTCAAAGACTCAGTTTGATTCAACATATCCATCAATTTGTTTTATCATTAGAATCAATTTTAGTTATTTAAGTTCAAGACATTTTAGATTAAGGCATAATACGTGGTTATTTGTGTTTGATATGAACCACTTATTTTTGTTAAGTCAGTTTAAAGTATACATTTCCATACTCCAACAATGTTTACTTAAGTCAATAAGTTGTTGTCCAACTGATAGTGTAGAGTTAAGCCTCCATTCCAGATGGACGATAGCCTTTGCAACTTTGATAAATATGCAGTTTTTGTATGTTTTGATGGTGCGATTTTTGGGAAGAATAGAAATATATCAGACTGGTTGAACCTCTTCTATGCATGGATTAAATCTCTCTACTTGGTGAATATAATTTTGATGACAATGTGTTTTGTACAAATCTTCATGTGTTTTTATCTTATCTTGAATGCAGTTTTTTATTTGTGTGAAGTACATTTCATTTCCTTCAGCTACTGTATAAATTATCTTTACTAATATGCAAGCTATAAAAAATATAATGCTTTGGTGAATATTTGTTTTTATTGCAACCTGTGGGATTAATTGTGTTTAGATACATGTTTAATGCCTTGAAATGATATTCTAAGACTTAAAATTCTTAGAATTGATTATTCGTTGAGTGGATTGTTGTTTCCCTTTGTTTTTACCTCTATTATCTCACTTTTCTGTCATTTGTGTTCCACCAACCAAGGAAGACCCTCATCCATATCATTTTTCCAACCCAACTATGCTCTTGTCTTGATAAAACCAACCCTCTAATTGATCAACAAAATAAAAAAACCAACCATTCTAAACTTGAGGTGGCCTAGCTGTGCCCCTTTAGCATTCAGTTGCAGACTTTAGGACCAACACCATGTACCATACCATGTACCAACAATGCATCTGAACCATATACCAAATCACTCTATCATTCCATACACCATGTACCAAGAGATATCAATGGTGTACCTCAACGAAGTACCAACATCACCAAGAGAAGTATCTCATACTGATTCAGATTTATGAGTGAAACGAAATGAATAAAATACTAAATATAATAACACAAAGATATGGAGAAAAAAAATAGATATCCAATGAACAATAACTTCTATTGAATAAATAAAATAGGATGAAACTATAAAACTGTAAACAACTTACTCAAATCGTGGTAGCTATCTCTGAGAAGAGATGTGGCTTGCTATGCGCATCCATCTGAGAAGAATGATTAAAATGAGAATCCATAGGCCTTTTTAACATTACTCATGAATGACAAAACCCTAGATATTCAAAAACCTAATCCTAGGAGATGACACACCAAAATTTATGTGGAGCCCACTGGGTAAGTTGGTACCTCAAATTCCCAGGGTCATAACTTTTTCCCATTTTAGTCACGTGATAGCCCATTAGAAAGGTTTTTTCAAGAACTACACATTATGCCATCAAATGTTGACTCTGTTTACAATTGATTGTGGCAAGCCAAAAAAACATTGTTTAGGGCCCCAAAACAATCCTAGAAGTATAAAAAGATGTATTGACATGAACACTTCCAAAACAAGCTAGTTGGATTAGGTGGGAAGCCACCAATATCCACCTGGAAGATGTGTAGGGATTCATACAACCTCGAAAGTGTAGAACCCACAATTACAAATAAGTACAAAAGAACATGTTGAACAAAAAACTTGTCAAGAGGTGTCAGTTAGAATAGGTGGGTGGCTACCAATATCCATCTGGATTAGTACTCCCCCCTTAGGAAGCAATGGTCTCCATTGCATTGAGTGCTCCCATCAAGTGAGGAAAATTCTGCTGAATTTGACTCCTAGTGAGCCACTTTCCTTGGTGTAGGAGCTGCCCTGCCTTGAAAACCTGCTAAAGCTAGATCCTCTACTAGCTAGTGCCCTTGACCTTTGTGTTCATTATCTAATCAGTGGATTCTTGTTCCATGCAGTTGGGGTTGAGCTCTGTTGGTGTCAAATGTTCTGCGATATCTGAGGTTTCCAATAATAGTGGAAATATGACCGAAGGAGGTCCACATTTAACACTATGTGTAAGCCAAAGAAGGGTGGAGTGTTGATCATAAAAACATTTCTACCCACAACCTTGGTGATAGTGTAAGGCCCATAGTAAAGTGGGTAGAGTTTCTGATGGGGTCCTGTAAGGAGATCTTTCTACAAATGTAACCAGTCCTTGTCTCCCACCTGAAATTGGTGTGATACTCGATGTTGATCATGGCGTTGCTTGTACTTAGCATTCGATTTATGAAAAATATCATGGAATTGTTGGTGGATGTGATGAATCCACTCAATGAATATGGTGGCTTTGTCAGCCTCATAATGAAAATGGGAAGATTCTTCCTGTGTGGTTGCAAGAGGTAGTGCAATGTCAATGGGACCAAAGGGTTGGAATCCCAGCCCTACCTAAAAGCGGATATGGCCAGTGGAGCTATGGAGAGCCCTGTTGTAGCTATGTTGAGCATAGGGAAAAATCTCATCCCATGTGCATAGATTCTTAGAGTTGTACATGTGCAGGATGTGCACAATCATCTGATTGACAACCTCTATCTGGCCATCGATTTGGGGGTGGAAAGAAGTTGATTTGGTGAGTTTTATGTCCAACAGTGACTAGAGACTCGACTAAAAAGTGTTGAGGAACCTATTGTCCCAATCTGAGGTGATGGTTTATGGTATCCCAAAATGGATGCACACCCGTTCGAAGAAGAGCTTGGAAGTATCTGCCACGATGATGCTCTTCTTTCAAGTTGTGATGATGGCCATCTTTGAAAATCGATCAATCACCACAAATACACAATCATTTCCTTTCTTGGTGGACAGAAGGCCAAACATGTAATCTATCGATATGGATTCCCAAGGCCTCTCAGAAGTAGGAATAGGGGTGTATAATCATTTATTCTTGATAGCTGGCTTGGAAATGGCATAGGGAGTGGAAGATCTGATATACTTGTTGATGTCTTGTTGAAGTTTTGGACAATAAAAATGTTTATGTAGAATGACCACAATTTTCTCTATGCCAAAATGTCCTGCCATCTGACTGTAGTGAGCCTCCCAAATCATCTTTGCATGCTCGCTTGTGGGAACATAGAGGTGGCCCAGATGGATTAATAGTCCATCCTAGATGTGAAAATCAATGACATTTTCTCATGTACCTAAGAGATGATAAGTGGTGGAAAAGTTAGGGTCATGATGATAGAGTTGGGGCTACTAAGATGCCTCATGCCCACAAGAATGGAGCACTGTGGTGAGTGCAAAAATGGGAGGGTGATTGAGGAATTCAACGACATGATTTGTGCTCCATGTTTTATATTTTATGTTCAGATGGAACTGATGTAGGTACATGGACCACTTTTGATGGTGGTCGTTATGAAGCTTCCCCTGTGTCTTCATGAACTATAGAGGGTTGTGATCAGTGTGGATGATTGTCTACTTTCCCAGAATGTAATGTTTCCATTGACGACATGCTTGCATATTGGAATACATTTCTTTGTCATAGGTGGGGTATTTTTGAACCGTATCTAAGAGTGTCTCACTATGGTATGCTACCAGATGACCATGTTGAGTGAGAACCGTGCTAATAACATAATCAGAGGCATTAATCTCAATCTTAAATGATTGTTCTAGATCAAGTAAGGAGATTACTGGAGCTGAGCATAAACTATGTTTTAGATCATCAAATTCTTGTTGTTGTGTATGCCCCCATGTGAACTTTGCCTTTCCACTACCCTTTCTTACTTGGTTAAGGGCCCATGCAATATGGGAAAATCCCAACAAAAACCTTCGGTAGAAGTTGGAAAGTCCCAAGAAGCTCTAAAGCTTGGCTAGTGTGGTTGGGGCTGGCCAGTCACGAATGAATTGGATATTATCTGGATCCACATGTACCCCATGCTCATCAACAATGTAGCCCACATATTGGACCTTGTTCGTGCTAAAGGAGCATTTTTTGAAGTTGGCATATAGCTTGTGTTGCCACATAGTGCCCAAAACCTACTGAATATGCTGCATGTGCTCCTCCAAAGTTCTTCTGAAGATGAGGATGTTATCCAGATATACCACCACAAAAGAGTTGGTGAAGGGTCTCAATACATCATTTATCAATCTCATGAAAGTTGCTTGTGCATTTGTTAAGCCAAAGGGCATGACCAACCATTTGAAGAGACCCTCTTTATATTTGAAAGTTGTCCTACATACATTAATTGGTTCGATGGGAACCTGGTGGTAGCCATACTTTAGGTCAATCTTACTGAAGAACTTCATCCCCTTGAGTTGGTCAAGAAGGTCATTAATTCGGGGAATTGGGTACCAGTTCCTGAATGTGATTATGTTTAATTCTATATAATCAATGTAGAGCCCCCAAGTCCCATCTTTCTTCTGCACCAACACAATTGGGCTTCCACAAGGGGAGGAGTTGGGTCAGATGTTCCCCTTTTGAAGAAGCTCTTGGATTTGGCGCTTGATTTCATCATTTTCCATCAGTAAATGATGATAGACTGGTCCATTAGGAAGTGGGGCACATGGGGTTAGATAAATTGGATGCTTGACTTGGCAGTGCGTCGATACCCCGGTGGGTGAGGATAAGATGTCTCTATACTCTTCCACGATCCCATTCACTTGATTCTGCTGCAAAGAGAGGTTCTATGTATAGGTCACGGATGTGGCGACGACCTTCTACTTACTGTGAGAACATATCATAAAGAATATGAACTTCTCGGTCTGTGAAATGACCTTACTGCATTGCTTAGCAGACATTACATAAATAGCGGTAGGCGACACTACCTCTAGTATCATGTACAATTGTATACTCAAAGTAATAATAACACTACGGGGTCTAGACTCATACACAACATTTCTCTTCCACAAATATGACTGTCCTAATAAAACATCAGAAAATTTAAGGGGATCAATATCATACAATACCCCATATTTGAAGGGATTGATGTTATAAGGCAGATGACATTGTTGGCTGATGCAAAGATCTCGCCTTGGCGAAGCCAGTTGATGGTGTAGGGTTGTGGGTATGGTATTGTTGACAGGTCCAACCACTTGACGACCTCTACTAAAATCACGTTCTTCTGATTGTTGCTGTAGACAATGAAATGCAACAAAGTCCACTTTACCCACATCTATGAGTGAAAGATGTGTTCCCCTTCCTTTGGTTCTTCTGGTTTGCTTGGTTAGAATTTGGTGGTAGCGACAGTGGCACTGGGCTCGACATTGATGATCCACTTCCCACTTTCTAGATTTGATTCGGATCCAGAATCTTCCTCTGACTCAAAATATTTCAACTCGACCCCCAATGACTGCTTGGAGAGACATTCTTCGGTGTTGTGCCAAGGGATTTTATGTTATTCACACCATTTTCCTGTGTCCTTCTTCGACTTCTCATTACCCTTTTGGGGTTGTAGCTTGGAATGGTTGTCCTAAGAGTGACCATCATTGCTCTGTCCCTTGTTTTTTGGGTTGGGACTACCTTTTCCCTACTTCAGCTGTGAGGAGTTTGAAGATCCAAACTCTCGCCTCTTCTGCCTAAATTTCTGCTTGATCATGACAATATATCTATAAACCACACCTAATGATGCGATGTCCAGAAAATCCAATTTTGTTTGAATGTATCTATGCAAAAAACTGTAGTATTTGAGCACCAAATGTTGTTCAAAGTCTTTGACACCCAATTTGGTGTGCAGGGTATGGAAAATATTGCTGAATTCTGGTACTGTCTAGTCCCTTTCCTGGCACAGTGTAGTTCATCTTGTGTACTGGTCCTCGTAGCTTCCAACAGGGTAGTATTGTTCTTTAATGGAATCCTTGAAGGAATCCCATGTGGGGGCGACTGCAAATATTGTATATTCCTCTATGGCCCTTTTCTTAAGAGTAAGTATCCCACCAATCCTTAACATGGGGTACAATCTTGAAGAGTGCAAAAGCGATCTTTTCCCTGTTGAAAAAATTGTGGACTGAAAAATAACCTTCGAGCAGATTCAACCATTTATCTACAACATCTACATCTATCAATCCTTCAAATAATGGAATATCAAAATTTACTTGTACCTTGAAGGGGGTTGCATGGATTCTTGATGAAGATGTGTTTCCTGTGGGCAGCTGCCCTCTAATTATAGGACCATTATGATTAACCCAATTTTAGCCAAGATTTATGGAATTATTTTGGAAAAGAAGATTAGCCTTTGGCTAGAAAGTCACAATAAAAGAGCTAAAGGCCAGGCCGGGCTTAGGAGATATCATTCAACCGTGGACCATCCTTTTACCTTTAGGATCATTGTAGAGGAGTCCCACAATACTAAAACCAATCTTTTTTTTTGTTTTCTTGACTTTAGAAAAACTTTTAACATGGTTCCTAGGAAAAACCTTTGGAATAGGTTGGAAGAGATAAAAGTACCTCTCGAGTTGAGGGTTGTTGCAATAAGGATGTATGAGAACATTATTGCTAAGTTTAAAAACAACGAGGGACGGTAACAAGAGATTAACTGCAATATTGGAGTTAAACAAGGTTGTCCCTTGTCTCCTATCCTTTTTGGCATATACATTGACAAGTTAGAAGATTGCTTGAAAAAAAACAGGTTGTGTTGGCCCTACTCTCATTGATATATTCATCAATCTTCTTCTTTATGCCAAGGATATCGTTCTTATGGCAAGCAGTCCCCATGATCTTGAAAACCAACTAAGAATCCTCAAGGATTTTTGCTCCAATATGGGTATGACTGTTAATATTGATAAGACTAAGGTCATGATTATTAAATCCAATAAGATCACTTATGATACCTTCGTGAATGACAACAACAACAACTTGGAGGAAGTGACTTCATACAAATATCTTGGAATTTATATTCACCACAAGCTCAATTCGAATTATAACATTGAGAAAATGATTATTGGGGGATGGAAAACTTATTATGGGCTTGAAAACAATTGTAATTCAACTGATCTTTGGAGTTCGGATAAGAAGAAAATACTCTTTGAGACTCTTGTTACACATGTTATTCTTTATGGATGTGAAGTCTGGGGTTGTAGTATTTCTCATGAATACTGGAGAAAGATAGAAAAAATACAAAATAATTTTATGACCTATAATCTCAAAATTAAAGGAAATATGCCCAATCTCATCCTCCTCTTAGAAACAAGCCTCTCCCCCATTGAGAGTATAGCTATAACTAGATACCTAATGTATAAGAACAAGTTAAACAACATGGAAGATAAGAGGCTTCCTAAAATTTCTTCAAAATCGATTCATAACCACCATTGACTCAAGCGAGGATGGCATAAAGATGCCCGGTCTTGGCTAAACTATTGGGGAATCATGGAAGACGCCACTTTGCACAATAAAGATACTATTACAATTTTTTGTCAAATCAAAATTTAAGGAGAAAATGTGGTGTGATAAAGAGTTAGAAGAAAAAACAATAAGGTATTATAAAGATGTAATCAACCCTAATCTAGAAGATCAAAATTATCTATTTGTTTTGCCAAGTGTAAAGAAAAAAATAAGTATTTCTAAGATAAAACAAATTCTCACGAGCTCCATAGTGAAACTAGGCATTGGTCAATTCCTAAAACGCCATGAAATGAAAGAGTGCGTCACTTTTGTGACACTAAGAAGGTTAAAGATGAAAAACACTTTCTCCTAGATTATCCAACCTATACCCATATTAGATCTCATTTTAAAAATATTTGTCACACTACCAACCTTCCTAACCTCTTTGCTCAATAAAAGTATGGTGATCTTGGAAAACTTATCTTAATGATTTTCGAGCACAGAAACAAAATTCTAAAGAATCACAAGTAATCACTTACCCTCTTAAGATCCGATAGATCAATTCGATCTTATTAGACATTAATCATCATCATCATCATCATTTAATGATAAATAATTTTTTTAACACTTAATAATTATTTTTATAATACTTTTATTTACTTTTAATTAACATATATTTAGAGTTTTATAATAGTTTTATTTACTTTTAATCATTATATATTTAAAAAGATTAAAATGTTAAAATTTATTGACTTTTTTATAATGCTTTTATTTATTTTTAATTAATATATATTGTTAAAACCAAAAAGTATTTAGTGACGAAAGAATATTTTTACACTTTTCCTCAATTCCAAGATAGATCCTAAACTTTTTAAGGCACGAAGCCATATCAACAGATCATAATTAACTCTTTATTTTATATAACTTATTAACAATAAGTTTATTAAAAACATATGCATATTAAATTTATGGAATATATCACTTATAACTTAATCATCATGCATATAAATAATGATAGTATAGTTGAATTTACTCCTAAAATATAAATATGCAGAAATACAACTCCACCATGTTCACATAGTTCTACCTTCCCTAGTCAACCAAGGGGGGGTTCACCTTTAAAAAAAAGGGTGCATATGATTATCTCACTTTATGAACTTAACTAATTGTGGGACTTCGGATCAAAGTGTGCTGATATGAGTTGTACAAACTCAACTATAATTAATTAAATAGATAAGCTCTCTTGTAAGGGTTTTATCTTGGGAAGGTTAATCATTAGAATATTTGTCTAAAGGTTTGTAAAGCTAGCGGGCACAATTTACAAAAATAAATGACTAGGCACAAAATTTATACTTGCCTTTCCAAGTTAAAATGTCACGACAAAGTTACCTAGGTGAGTTGTAAGCACCTATTTATATAAATAATTAAGTAGTTTTCGATTTCGCTATCTCTTTTGCATTTTTATATAAAAAGTTAAAATATCATAACAAAGTTACCTTGTGACAAGTAGTGTTAGGTGAGTTGTAAATTGATTTTTATATAATTATTTATATATTTTCAAGTTAATTTGTGAAAGTGTTATGAATTGTAAATTATTTTTTATATAATTATTTTATTTATTTATTTTTATTAAAAAAATACATTATAAAATTAAAATCATATTTATTATTAAAATTAGAAAACCAGAAGAATGTGATGTAATTCTATTTGAAACCAACTTTCATTGTTTTTTATTAACCATGAGTTGTATTTGTATATATAATAATGTAAATTCATCTCAATTCACATTTGTTATTTTAATTATTTTTTAAATCTCTTTTAATGCTTAATAAATATCGATCCAAACTTGAAAATTGTTGTTACGAAAATATGTTAAGATGTAGTTAGAAACATAATATTAAGGAATATTTGTTATTTTAATTATTTTGGAAACTGTTGTGGTTAAGATGTAGTTATAAACATAATATTAAGGGATATTTGTTATTTTAATTATTTTGGAAATTGTTACAAACATATGTTAATATGTTAAAATGTAGTTAGAAATATAATATTAAGGAATATTTGTTATTTTAATTATTTTTAAAATCTTTTTTAATGTTTAATAAAACTTAGAAACTGTTGTTGTTAGAAACATATGTTAAGATGTAGTTAGAAAAATAAGATTAAAGAATATATTGAGTAGAGTATTTATTAAGTGTTTTTATAATAAATTTATTAATGTTTTATTTAATATTTAATAATTTTGTTATTATTTAGAAAGTTGGATTAATAATTAGAGAAGAGAATGCAGGTTTCTTTTGTAACTATTCATAATATTAGATAATTTTTTGGACTAAGACTATGGAGGATTTTTATGAAAAGCTTAAATATCTTTGATGATGGGTGAAGTAGTGTTTTCTAGAAAACCTTTCATAAAATTTATAGAGAGTCTTTTCAGAAAATTATCTAACAACATTATTAATAATTTTATATAGTTTTATTATAATGATTTGGATATTATTATTGTTATTATTTTAATTAGGATAAATAAAATGGAAAAAATTAGAAATTAAATAGTTCATTTTATTTATATATTTTTGTTGAAAAAAATATTTAATAATAAAGTTAAATAAAATTATTCATTCTATTTAGGGAAACCAAATGTTTTTACAATATAAGTAAAAACTAAAAAAAAATATGTCACATAATTTGTTGTATTAATTTAAAAAAATCTAAAAAAAAAATATTGGATTATAATAGCAATGGGGAATTTCACTAAAGCTAATGTTGTCTCCCTAAACTCATTTAACACGCATAGATTATCCACGGGGAAAGGTATTTGTATCTTTCAAACCCTTTATAAGGAAACATTTACTAGGCAAGGTATCATATCTTTTAAGATAGAATTACAACCATGCTACAAGTTTAGATTGGTTTGCTAAACCAACATCATCAAATATTTGCATATAAGTAAATTTTAGTTTTTACAATTTCTTTCAATTGATTGTTGTCACATTTTAACAAACTCCACCTTGAGAACAATTTACCTATACATTGCCTAAGCTCATTCATCACCTATTTTGAAAACTAAGAGAAGTCAAACACCACCACAACTTGTTTAACATACATCACCAAATATTTACATTTTCTTTTAATTTATCGTTGTCACATTTTAATAATCTCCACCTTGACAAAAAATTACTTGATACCTTTCCTAATCCCATTCATCACCTCTTTTGCAAACCAAGAGAAGATAAACACCACCACAACTTCTCTAACAATATTGGTTTCATGAACATGTCTGCACATTTTGCTCCAGTACAGACCATTTCGCCTCCATCAATAACATGTCTTACAAAATGATGCACTGTCTTACAAAATGATGCATTGTCCCATTTCGATACACTGGACGGTTAGTCAAATGCACAATGCTTCAACCACCATAGAACACATTATCATGTATGTAACATACAAAATATATAAATATTAAATGATAATAATCATAACTAATAATAATCATAAATAGTTATTAATTGTATAAGGGACTCATCCTTTAATGGATGGTCACCATATGTGCCTTTAGGTTCTCTATATATTTGACATTCTCATTGTACATCTATCCATCATATATTATCTATTTTATCTCATTATATACATTCTTATTCAATATATTTATTGTGTAGTATGTAATCTATCCCATTTATGATGGATGTCAGTGGTAATAACCAGATTTCATTGGTATTAGAGCTTTGTTGTTGATCATATTTATTGTTGATCATGGCCATTGACTTGCACCAATTTTTCCATTAAAAAAAAATCATCATAAAAAATACCATTGAAGAAATAATCTTTTAGTTGCAAGAAATTATAAGTTATTACCATATATCAAGAAGAAGAAGAAGAAAAAAAAAGAAAAAAAAAAGGGAGAAGAAAAAAGAAGAAAGATAAAGAAAGAATAAAAAAATAAAACATAGTTTGAAAGAAAAAGTTCCAAAGAAGAATGAAGAGTAAATTTTGATTTTAGTGCTCGTGGTTTACAAGCCCAAGGTTTTGGTAAAGCATTGGCCCATGGTATTTCCGTGCCCTATAAAAAACAATTTACAGTGGTAACATTTTACAACTTTATATATACACATGGTGGTGTTGAAGCCAAAACAACAAGTCAATGACCTAAGTCTTTTGGACTAATAATAATTCAATAAAATATATCAAATATTGTGGAGTTAGATATATCCACAAAAAGACAAGGATGGAAGGTTTTATAATAATTTATAAACAACACCATCATAACAAATTTATGTAAATATTTTTTTTTTTTTGAAGGATTATTATATTTTTAAAAGTGAAGTGGATCTAGGAAAGTGAGGGGTATTTGAATTAGAAAAAATATAAAAAATAAAATAATATATTTGAAAGTTAAAGGATTTAAAAAAAGAAGAAGTGAAAAGTGCATTGTTTTAAAAGTAGGTTCTTAAATTCATATATTTATTATTTATTAAAAAACATAAGAAGTGAACTATGACATCTACGAAGAAAATAATTTCGCCAAAATATCCCTATTGCTCAAAAGAGGGAGAGTAGGGGCCTTATGAATGGAACTCTCCCTTGTCCATATTGTAATTTTTTTTTTACTTTAGTAGAAAATCAAGGTGACACTCATTGGGAAATGAAAATAAAAGAATTAGAGAACCAACTAATTCATTATTAACAACACAAGATAAATTTACAATTTCAAGTTGGGTTGGAGAAAATGCTAAAAAACAAAAAAGAGAGACAAAAACAAAATCTTGAAGAAAAATGACTAAAAAAAGATAAAGACATTTCTTACTTAAAAAATCATAACCAAAAGTTATTGGTACAAATAAATGAGTCAAAAGATAAGAAGCAAATGGATTAGAAGTTAGAACAAACTAATCACGATCTCATTAAGAAATTAACAAAGAAAGATGAAGAAAATTGTTGTTTAAAGAACCATAATCAAAACTTGGTTGAACAAATCAAGAAGTTAAAGAATGAGAAGAAATTATCCGAAAAAGATGAAGAAATCTCTCACCTAAGAATCCTTAATCAATAGTTTCTTGCACAAATTAAAAGTTTAAAGAACGAAATAACATAAAATTTGGAACAAAAAATAGAAGACTACAAGTAGGAAATAAGGAAGAAATTTTACGTTTAAGGTGACATAATCAAGAATTACTTATCCAATTTAGAAAGCTAAAAGATGATAAGAAGTCTTTAAAAGAAGAGTTAGATCACAAAGAAACAATGACTAAATTAGTTGAAATAGAGAGGCTTCTAGTTCAAAAAATATAAACCTTGGAGAAAGAAACAAACACTGATCCAATTGAATTACCAGAAACATCAAAATTTCAAAAAAGATCCAATAAACAATATTTAGAATAGATTTGGGTGCCTTATCATCATCCAAATCACAAGAGTCGTTACGACCAACAACAAGGTCAAGAGGAATCTAAACAATGTTCTTCTTACCAACAACTAAACTACAACATTGAAAAAGAACGAAGACAAAATGAACAACTTCAATGGAAGCCTAAAATAAGAAATCCTATCCGAACAATCAATCATCAAATAATTCCAATGAATGTAGATTTGGGATGGATCACTTCCAAAAAGATGCAACATATTACTTCAGGAATTTGAAAATTATATTGTTTTGTTTCTTCAAGTGTCATAATTACAAAACAAAAGATCATGAGAAGTCAGTTCAAGTTAGAACAAGAGATAGGTCATTCTCTAATCATGCTTTGAGGACAAAGAATTTTTAAGGGGAAGACAATGTAACATACAAAATATATAAATATTAAGTGATAATAATCATAAATAATAATAATAATATTAATATTAATAATAAATAGTTATTAATTGTATAAGGGACGCATGCTTTCATGGATGGTCACCATATGTGCCTTTAGGTTCTATATATATTTGGTACTCTCAT
This sequence comes from Picea glauca, assembly GCA_000966675.3. Classification (NCBI taxonomy): domain Eukaryota; kingdom Viridiplantae; phylum Streptophyta; class Pinopsida; order Pinales; family Pinaceae; genus Picea; species Picea glauca. The sequence goes on along the minus strand of JZKD02S1672944.1, from coordinate 930,666 downwards.
TGTACATATATTCATCATATATTACCTATTTTATTTAATTATATACATTCTTATTCAATATATTTATTGTCGAGTATGAATTACAGTTATTTATACCATTTATGATGGATGTCTGTCATAAGGACCAGATTGGTTCTTTGCACTGTACATGTCCAAAATTCATCAATACATCTTTGCATTCATGCAAGACATAACTTGAGGTAGATATCCTCTTTTCCTAATCTCCTGCAAGCTCTGAATCAATCATAACCACAAACTAAATCAATGCAACCACTTTATATGATACTTATACCTTTAAGATACCGAAGCACCCATTTCCAATTCTTTGGATTTTCCATGTGTCCATTGATGACACCAACTGCATGTAGAATATCTAGTCCTGAACATTTCATCGCATACATCAAACTTCCTACTAGCATATAATACAAAAGACATATAACCCATTTCTTATTCATTACTAGGACATAAATGTGGAGAAATCTTACAATGGAAAGCCAACTGGATATTTACTTGTTTCACATTATTCATATTGAACTTCTTGATTATTTTCTCCACATACTTTTGTTGTGGTAACCAAAGGTTACCATCTTTCCTGACTTTGTATATTTCCATGCCCAAGGTTTGTTTTAGCTACTCCTTGATCCTTCATATCAAGTGTCTTAGTCAATTGATCCAACCCCCTGATCTCAACCATGCTTGTGCTTGCTACAAGAATAACATATAATACCAAGATAATGAATATTCCATAAACACAATAGTTCTACTCACTTCTTGTAAAATTTGGCTCACCATGAAGGAATCGACTTCTTGTACCATTTTTCTAGCATGATTCAGGCCATACAATGAACTTTTGAGTTTTCATGCCAATATTTTTTTGTGATCCTGAACTAACCTTCTTGGTTGTTCCAAATACATCTCCTTATCCAAAATTTCATGTAAAATTGTTTTAACATGTAGCTGCACTAACTCAACATCAAGTACCACAACTAGTGCTAAAACAACAAGAATAGAAACAAGATACCAAAACCATTATGCATTCCCTCCCTATCACCTAGGTCTATGTTTAGACTTTACCGATGCTTAACCATGGGTACACATGCCTAGCCATGTCTTATAATAATATGCTCATTTAAATGCAATAAATAATTGTACAACTCCAAACTATTTTTTTTCTTTCACGATGACTCGACCACCATCACCACTTTTGATGTTGCTAACAAGTCTCACATTTTAAGTTTCACAATTTAAAGATATTTTTTACCATTAATTTTTTTTAACCTCGAATTTAACATTCCTCATCTTTTCCATTAGTTCTCTACACATAAGCTCCCTCCAAATGTCAATTTGAAAAATATATATATCTTCACAAAAAATGTAGATAGTGGTCTACCCTATATACTTTGAAATTAATTTTGTAGATTTTAAAATAAATAAAAAAATATATATGCCAAAGAGATGTCAAACTCCATAATATCCACACCACAAGACTTGGTTATATATATATATATATATATTGAAATTGAAACATATATTGAGAAAATATGGTGGAAGTCATACAAGTATTTTTTATGGAAGTTTTATGGAGGTATAAAACTATATACCTTCAAACTTCCATAAAATTATTTTTATGACTTCCACCATATTTTCTCAATATATGTTTCAATTTCATAGATTATATATATAATAGGACATTTGGGCATAAATTCATCTATTGTGGTTTATTCATTATTCTATGTGTTATTTATTTGCAACACTTTATTGACCTTCCAATACTCTTTTTACCACAAAGCTCTAAACATATTAGCCTTTCTATAGAGAAATATAGACCCACCTTTCTAACCTAGACACCTTCAGTGCTTCACCTCTAATTTTTCATTTAAAACCTTGATCAAATCCAAGCAAGCAAACCCAAGTGAAGCTTTGCAGCTTACCTCCATGTACCTTACATGGAGTCTCAGTGCTTCACCTTGACATAAACATTCCCTTAACACAATCCAACCAAGTTGACCAAGTAAGCCTTCTTGAAATAAAGATTCCCTTAACCCAATCCAACCAAGTTGACCAAGTAAGCGTTCATTGGTCACTTGCATGCCCATTTACAATGGAGTTCACCAAGCTTTTGAATAGGCTTCATTTCATGCAACCCGAAACCATTCACATCACCTAGGTCTATGTCTAAACTATACTGATGATTTACCAT
>JZKD02S1672944.1:911733-924531 GCA_000966675.3 Picea glauca | reverse complement strand
AATCCCCAACATGGTATTAGATTTGATGGTTTAGATCTTTCCTATTGTACGCAAATCTTGTGTATTCAAATCTATTGTGTGATTGACTCTAGGCTGGTTATTTTCTAATTGTAAACTTTGGAAAGAAATCAGATTTGTTAGATATCGAAGATGGTTTCGAAGATCGATCATGTTGTTTTGAATGGATCAAATTATGTTGTTTGGGCTCTAGACATGGAAACCCTACTGAAGACAAAAGGACCATGGCAATACATGAAGAATTCAATTCTAGATCCGACAGACAATTAGACAAAGTTTGTTATTGACGAAAAGAGGAATGATCCTGTGGGGGTCATCATGACCAATATATCACTGGAGATTCAGTTCCACACCAACAAAATTGAGTACCCTCATCAAGTCTGGAAAAAGATGAAGTCTTTGTTCGAAAAATTCGATGAAAGTCATGTCATGCAATTGGAGAAAGAGTTGATATCTCTTGATCATCATTCTTTCAACACAATTGAGGACTATTTGACTCATGTAAAGGAGATGCAGTTGAAATTGGGAGAATGTGGAAAGAATTATTAGAAGAAATATAGAAAACTTATCAAGCTTGTCCTAATGAATCTGAGCACACCATTTGACATGTCTGTGTCGAATTTTTACACCAACTAGGAGTCTCGCAAGGAAGATGGTAAGGATTATACCTTTGATGTTTTTTGTAACTTATTGATTAGTGATCAACACAGGTTGCTAGATGAAGAAAATCTTAGTGGAAAACATCAAGCTCACTTGCTCAAGGGAAAGGGAAAGGTAAATCATAAGGAAAGAGGATGGTTTGATACTCCTATGAAATATGAATTCCTTGACTAGAAAACTAAAAGAAGAATTGATGAATAGACATCCAATTGGAAGAGTCGAAAGAAAAAGACATGTCGGTACTGTGGAAAGACTGAAAATGTGGAGAAAATATACTACAAGAAGAGAGACAACTTAGAGGAAAAGATCAAGCGAATTGAAGGAGACGTGTCCATTGTTCGCTAACCCAGTGATAATTTCACCTTCCACATTAGAACTTCTCAAACGTTTCTTTTATTTTATAATAAATCTTACTACTGTACAATATTCTAAAATATTGGATTAAAATCTATTTTATGGATTTCAGGATTTTTGTAGATGAAATTCCAATGAGAGTTTTCAAGAATAGCCCAGACTTGTGTGTGGGATATCCCCTCAATCAGTCGATGAGGGTGTACTCAATCCTATGGAATGGTGGTGATTGGGCTAAAAGAGGGGGGTTGGAGAAGACATATTGGAGCAAGCTGCCCTTCGTTGTAGCATACAAGGGACTCCACATCGATGGTTGTGAGGCCTCTGTAGCTTAGTCAACTTGTGCTACTCAGGGTCATCGGTGGTGGGATTAGAAGGATTTCAATGACCTTGATGAAATGCAATGGAGAAAATTGAAGGAGGTTCCTAAAAAGTACACCATCTACAACTACTTCTCTAACAGATTGAGATATCCTACAATGTGTCTAGAGTGTGCCAAAGACAGGGATGCCTAAACGAGCATAAATTATATATATATTATTATGATTCCAATTGATCCAATAATATTCTGTAGTCATGGTTGCTTTCTACTTTTATCATTCTTTTCTCGTTGATCCATCTTGTCATTCATTTTGTTTGGATGGTTTGTTGCAACAAATTGTTTATTACAGTGCTCATAAGTAGTGGATTTGTACTCTTTGTATAGAGTCTATTGACAACATGGAAAATAAAGTGTGGATTATTTTATCTACTGAGAGAGGTGATCTATTTTGGTTAGCATGAATGTGAGTCTAATTTGGATGAAGTTTGGGATTTGTATGCTCTGTTATTTTGGATTTGATTTGGCCCATTAAGAGAGGAATCACAGCCTTTGATTGCATTAGTGGATTTTGTAAAAAAATGTCTTTGAAGTATCTCTTGCTCACTAACCCTCACCTGTGTCTACTTAATTTTGTAATATTTTCAAATTTTCTTTAAATGCCTAATATCACTCAATGACATATAGTAAAATTTTATCATCACTTATACAAGAATCCTTAGCATTGTTTGTGATTTGTATCTCATTTCACCAACATAATTCTTTGTTAATTCAAACCCCTTGAGCGTCATGAATGCATTGATCTTTAGTGCATTGAGTTTTCAACACTAGAATTTGGTTAAATTGGCTCAAACTATGTATAGACAAGAAGATAGTTCAGATTGTGAACTTAGTGACACCTCAATAATCCATGTCACAACTTAGGAGTAAAAAGGCTGAATAATGATGTGATTAAATTTGACCATGGGATCAAGGAATTTCACCATTTATTCTATTTTCAATCCAAGGAAACACACCCAAAGCAATTTGACTTCAAGTATGATCCATAAGGATCTCTACAACCAAGTAAAATTGATGTTATTGAATTATGTTGTAAATGTAGTCATGCCAAAGAGCTCAATGAGAGATTTCAAATGATGCTTGAACGGGCTCAAACATATGTCGTATGAGAAAGTTACATGGCATTCTGAATTTTTTTTTAAACTAGAAAAAAATGTTGACAGGGATGACACATGGCATTACCAGAGACTAACACATGGAAGTATGCCCACAAAATGTGGTAGTACGGATAGGACACATGGTAGTACAGACATGTGAGATGGCAGTGCAGATGCTAATGTGGCATGTTGACTTGATCGTACGGATGTTCATGTGGCATGCTGACTAGATCGTATGGATACTAATGTGACATGCTGACTTGACCATATGGATGATGACGTGGAAAGATGACTGGATTGTACGGAGGTTGAATGGGATGTATGGATGCTGACATGGAAGGTTGAATGGAGAGTATGGATGATGACATGGAAGTATGATGCAGGAATATGACTATGCAAGGGCGTGGTTGACACATGGGCCAATCAAAGGTCACCATGTGGCAGGCCATGTTTCCCAAAAGGGCCTTATTATTTCAGAAAGGTTGGAAGGTGGGTCGAACCCCCGATCTCTACACCAACAACCAAACGAATTAAACAATAGGATACAGATGGAACTTAATACAGTTAGAAATAATATGTTATTTAAAGTTATGTGGTTATAACATTGTGCCAAAGGAAGGAGGTCTATGGGTTTGAATGTTATAACAAAAAGGATCTTGGAGCAATAAAATAAAACAAATGAGAAAATAAAGCACATAAGATACACAATACAATAGAGACACAGATATATGTCGTTCACCCAGTGTGGGCTACGTCCACCAGAGAAATTGCCAGGTCCTTCCTTTATTATTATCCMACAAATGAAGGGCTACAACCTACAACACACCAACTGTAACTTCCTCTTCTTTCTCTAACAGTCTTCTCACTCATAATACAATATTCACAATGATCCATAGCCGCAATACGTTTTTMTCATAAAAGAGGATTTCCTTCTAGGGAAACAAACCCTAACATAACTTTTACCGTCAGATCTGCGACCTTATAATGAGTGGTCAAGATTTACTATGAAATTACAATATACATTTACAAGGAAATTTTTCCTTCAGGGCCTCGCTTGCCCCCAGACCCTGCAGAGGGGGTAACCCCCCATGCACTCCCCTACGTGGATGAGTGTACATTCTTCTGGGGTGTAAATTTTTCATGGGTTATAAACATGTCTGAAAAAAATGACCTCTGAATCAAGAAGATAATCAGGCTCCACAACCAACATTGAACCCGCGACCTCTGCCCATACAACCAAAGTGCCCGACCATTGCACCAACAATGTTCCTTGTTATGGAAAACTATATCATTTAATTTAGTTTAAATATTGCAAAGATCCCGAAAAATACCCAATGGGTGCACAATTTGAATCGTTGACCCATGGTTATATATCTAAATAACTTTACCATTGCACCATAAGTGCAAACCTTGTAAATAAATCACTATAGATTTGGTAATATGCATAAGTTTTTCTTTCATATAGTTTGAAGAAATGGTTTTTGTAAGCCATTTTGGAAAAGCAAGAGTGGGGATAGGTTTTTCTAGGCTATTAAACCATTACAACAAGCCAAAGACTCGTCATTGATTTTTTTTTTGAGTATTCATTATTATACAGAAGTGTTTCTTGTATAATTGAAGAACCAAGCATTTTAAAGCCTTTTTTACTGTAGTAAGAGAAGGGGAATTTTTTTCTAGTGATTTTACATCCTTCTTAAACAGGTCGAAGACATTTTATTGCAGGTTGGAGATCCATTTTTAATGTAATTAAGCATTTGAAGTGCTTCACATTATATTAATGGAGTGGTTGTGGGATTAAAGTGGGAAAAGATGTAGCCTAAGATGGGTGAACTCCGTTATCAACTTGTTGTTTTGTCTTTTTGTTGTACTTTTATTCAATTTATGTTTTCAATAGTGTTTTAAATATTTATAATTTAAGTCAAGACAATTTGTGCATAAATTATTTGCAAATCAAGTTAGTGGATTTCAGATCAAGTTTGGTATCAGAGCTGGTTTGACAGGATTTTCATTTTGAAGAGGAGGTTGCAAAAGGACAATCATGTGAAAAGCTTCAAAGCTATAAAGACTTCAAGAACTTGAAAATATTAACCAACATATTCAGGAAGACAATTTTGAATTGAGAAGGTTACTGCAAGTCTTTGAGGATGAAAAACAAAAGTTGCATCTTGAATTGCAAGCCAAGGATGGAATTTTAGAAAATCTTCATAAAGACTAAAGAGTGGAGGAAAAAGAAGAGTCTACCATTCCGAGGAGACCATCTTCTACCTTAGATTCACAATATATCACTAAGGTTTCCTGTGTAAGTGAGTCATCATTTTCTCTTTCTTCCCACCAAAAGGTAGATTTCTCTTTAGGTGAGTTTGAGAAACATCATTGTATTGGTTTTAAGATTATATCCAAGATGGTTTATGATGGAAAGGGTCTTGGAATTAGTGGAAAAGGAATGGATAATCCCATATATATTTTGGAAATACCTCACTATGCAGGTTTGGGATATGGAAAAGGAGAAGTTGAAGAATGCTCCAAGGACGTTGAAACAAGAAATGCTTCAAGAGAAGAGTCTAAGCCATTACAAAAATACCCTATACAAAGCGAAGGAACATCACTTCATGAGAGTGAAAAACAATGTAAGGCATCTCGAATGATAGGTGGACATCCTAAAGGAGTGAACATAGTTTCTTCCTGGCAGACTTGAAATAAGAACCACCATGAAAGGTATAATAAACTGTATAATTCCAATGTATTCCTTGACTGTAAAAAGATTGACAATGAGAAACATAGTTTATGGTATAAGTATCCATGTCCGTTTTTTGGATTGTATAACCATTGTGTTGCCAAATGTTGGAAGAGAAAGTCCTTGTATAGGAAGGTGTTACAAAATATTTCCCCTATGGAAAGATGAAATATCCCTTGGATATCTAGACCCGTATTGTTCAAGACAGAAAAACAAACAAATGGACACTAACATTCCTTTATATCTATTTTTTATGTCTATAGGTAGAGAATATAGAAGAAAGAAGTGTGACTTACTCGTTTTCGACGGTTGTCCTCGATGATATTCAATCTTTTGTCTTGTTGTCCAATATTCTATCATGATGAAGAAAGTCTAGAAGGAGCATAACAACACCTTCTAGTCCTACAATATATCATTAGACAAGAGAAGATATATCTATATAGACATATATGTATAAACAACAGTATGAAGGAAATAGGCCAAGTTAGATTAATGGAGAAACATGTTGAAGTACTTACAAACCAATGTTGATGTTGCAAAAAATTATTTGGTTAAATTGGCACAAACTAGAAGTATATAGATAAGAAGATAGTACAGTTTGTGAACTTAGTGAAACCTTAAAAATCTACAAATTGGCACAAACTAAAACTAAGTATAGATAAGAATAAAGTACAGATTGTGAACTTAGTGAAACCTATCTCACATAAGATTAAAAGGGTTGACCAATGATGTGATTAAATATGACCATGACAATCAAGGCATTTCACCATTTATTTTAATTTCAACCAAGGCAACACACCCAAACCAATTTGACTTGTGGGATCAAGGAATTTCAAACCAAGGCAACACAACCAAACCAATTTGACTTCTCGGATCAAGGACACTTTGAACATTAAGTACCACACCCATTATAGGTTTCATCATTATAAATATATCTATATGATACATTCTTGTAAATCCTTTTTGTGAGATGGATTCTCTATTATGATTCACTTGTTTATATGTGGGTTTTGGTGGTGAGTTGATAGTTTTAGTTTCACAAAATTATTCCCCATAAGTATAATTTCTTCTCAAATTTGGTATTGTATCATAAACTTAAGGGTTGGTGTAAGTTAATGCTTTCCTCTCATTACACCTTAGTTACAATGGAAGTCTAGAGACATAGTAGAATCATTTAAGATACAAGTACAACTTAATAGAATATGTTAAAGAAAAATGAAATGTAAGAAATCAAATTAGCTATAATTTTATTTATGGAAAATTTGTACAACTTAGAAAAAATCATATTCAATGATACATTACTTTTAATTTAAAGTGTAATGCATATGTTCACATTAAGATGTTAATTTAGTACCTAGATAATAAAATTTCTTGAAACCTAGGTGGAGAGCATAACAATTGTTCCTCCCAACCACCCAAGCTAAAGTGAATTCAATTTCACATATATGGAATATGCATATAGATCTCTATAAGTGAATTCAGTTTCATTGGTGATGAATATGTGGACCATATTTACAACCCTCATAAAAAATAGAGATAACAACAGAGAACTATAAAAATTAATATATTTTTGTTTATGCATCTTGAACCATTGCATTTGTCACTTTGAAGCTAAAGACGAATAAACTAACTCATTCATCTTATAAAGGAAAAGAGACGATCGTGCCTATTTTTTTTTAAATTCATAGAAATACACACACATTATAGTGTGTGCATGCTAGTTTTACATAAAATTAAAACCATGCAAAATTGTCTCACCCAACATGTTTCAAAAGGAAATCTTTAGAAATGAAACCTTGTTTTAAGGGGAAATGGCATATTTTCCTCTATGGGCATAGTCAAGGCCACTAGACCCATCCCAATATGAATTTGATCATTGTATAATTTTCTTCTGTCTCGATACTTTTTGGGTGAAAAAACTTGGAGGAATCAACTTGCAGAGCCATTATAGCACCAAGTCTAAAAAATTGTCTAAAATATTCTGGAACCATTTTAAGGAATCAACTGTAGGAGAACCAGGGGGAGATGGAGTTTGGAAAGGTACGACTGCAGATGTGTTCCTAGGGGAAAGGGGAAACAATTGAGTGTTGGAGGAGGATGGTATAGGGTTCAAGGGAGAAAAAGTTTCCCTGTCTTTAGTTACATCAACTATGATAGGAGGAGGAGTAGAAAAACCCAAAGTGGGTCAATATTATAAGCTTCTTGGTCTAAGCCACTTTACAATATTAGAGGAAACAATGGTTTCAAAACTTTCTTCTTTCAAATGAGGACTAAAAGGGGAGAATTCAACACGGAAGCTTTCACAATCCAAATTTCTGGAAACTACAACAAATGGTAGAAAAGGATAATTGGATACATCTACTAGAGTTTTAAAAGAAGGGTCATGTAAATTACTTAAATCAACTTGTATAACAGTTGAAAGTCCTTCTTGAGAGGTATTTCCTTTCTTGATAATCTTCTCTAGGTCAGCTTCAGGTGTTTCCAGAGGTAGCTATGGATTTGACCTTGTGTGTCTGCCTTTAGGAGCCACAACTAAAACAATGGAGTTGTCAGGTGCAAGCTACAATCTTCAAGGTATTGATTTTTGATGCACCTTCAGAATCATAATTTATTTGTCATTCAATCCCAGGGAAATTTCTTCAATTCATTCCCTGACAATGGCGCCAAGAATGTTAGCACTGAGAGTCACCCTCAGATTACAGGAGGATAAGCCCAATACCCATCAAAATGTTTGTGGAGGTAGGTTTATGAGTGGAGGTCAAATGGACAAAGCTAGGCATAAGAATGTTTTAACACAGAAAACGAGACTAGCAATGCATAAGCAAATGAGGTTCTCATTAACTTCAAACAATAGTTTAAGGTTAAAGGTGAGAAGGGGGAAGACTTAGTGAGAAAAGTGGACAAGTCTACCATGAGCATTCGGCCTTCAAGCAGCTTGGTGCAATAAACTCAGGCACAAGAGTACTCTTGAACTTAAGTTTAAGATACTGAAATATATCACAACAATATTATAATCAAACCTCCATTACAATACAACTACAACATCTCATCTAGATCATCCATGCACGAGCATTTCAACATAAGACACATGGAAGTGAAATAAAATATTGAAACAGATCATAGCAACATTATAATCAAACCTCCATTACAATGCAACTACAACATATCATCTCGATCATCCATGCATGAGTGTTTCAACACAAGAGGAAACAAGATGATGAAAGAAACTGACTTCTATTAATGAGAAAGTCTCAGGTCTCATACATAACCAGAGAACAACTCTGCTATCAAACTATTACAAATAGGGAGATCTGCTCAACTGTCGACCACAACAAATTATTAAACTGATCTATTTATACTTAGATCCGTGGACAACCGCCATGAGAGTCATATGGCCATCCCATCCAAGGCTCTTCATCTGTGCATCCTTTTATTAGATGGTTTGTGTACCTTTCTGTCAGACACAATCTCAGATCAACATGGACATGCAGGGAAAAATTGGCCATCGTAGTACCTCGGGCTGAGAGTTCTGTCTCCACGGCCAGACCCTCCATGCTTTTCATTTATGGAGTGAGCTAAGTTTTCAACTACTAGTCCTTGTTCATTAACTGATTTCTCCTCGAGATCAGGATGAGGATTGATGACTAAGGGGCGTCCACATGCTGCGATTAGATTTGGCGATGAATGAACACGTGATTTTGGGGCCTTCGAAAGTGGTTTGGACCCACACTGCTTTTGGGCCTGAAACTCACCACCTTCTACCACATAGCTCTCCCACAATACCATGGTTTAGATTTCGGCCTGCTCAAGGATTTTAACGCCTGAGCATGTTGTGGCCCCAAAATGAAGCATGGTTGTTGATTTGGGTGCACCTTCTATTTTAGTGCCCCCGCTAAAGTTTATCCACATGCCAACTATAATGTTGTTTAAACCGTGCTTAGAGATGACACTAAATTGAACTGCACAAGGGATCTCTACTGTTGAAAATTGCACTCGCTTGTTTGCTTGTGCTCATGGCTATCACCTGCGACCCTTGACAACTTCATGTGATAACATTGTCTCCACAGGGGATGGCATGTTCCCTTTGAGTTGCTAAGAATAAGCACTTTCAAGTGCCTTAGCTTGTGACAAATAGTGTTAGGTGAGTTGTAATTTATTTATTTATTTTTAAGTTAATTTTTGAAAATGTTATGAATGATAAATTAATTTTTATCTATTTATTTATTTATTTTTATTGAAAAATATATTATAAAATAAAAATCATATTTATAATTAAAAATATAATTTTTTTTAATGTAATTCTATTTGAAACCAATCTTAATTATTTTTTATTAACTATGAGTTGGATTTGTATATCATAATAATGTAAATTTATGTCAATTCACAATCTTTTAAGTATTTATTATTAAGACATTTGCTATTTTAATTATTTTTTAATGTTTAATAAATACCCATTGGTATATATATTTTCTTGGAAATTGTGGTTAGAAACATATGTTAAGATGTAGTTAGAAACATAAGATGAAGGAATATTTTGAGTAGAGTATTCATTAAGTGTTTTTATGATAAATTTATAAATGTTTTATTTAGTATTTAATAATTTAATTATTATTTAGAAAGTTGGATTAATAACTAGAGAAGTGAATGTGGCTTCTTCATTATAATGTTAGATATTTATTTTAGAGTTTTATGAAAAATTTAAGTATTTTTGATGATGGGTGAAGTAGTGTTTTGTAGAAAAGTTTAACATTTAATAAATAGATTAATAATTTTATATAGTTTTATTATAATGGTTTAGATATAATTATTGTTATTATTTTAATTATAATAAATAAAATGGAAAAATTTAAAATTAAATAATTCATTTTATTTATATATTTTTGTTGAAAAATATTTAATAATAAAGTTAAATAAAATTATTCATTCTATTTAGCCAAACCAAATGTTTTTACAATATAAATAAAACTAAAAAAAATATGTCACATAATTTGTAGTATTAATATGTGTTATATACCATTTTTAATATAAAAATTAAAAAAATCTACTAAAAATAATATTGCATTATAATAGTAATAGGAAATTTGTGTGTTTGTTAGTGCATCACTAAATCTAATGTTGGGTCCCTAAACCCATTTAACACACATAGATTATCCACGGGGAAAGGTATTCTTATATTTCAAACCTTTTACAAGGAAACATTCACGACGCAAGGTATTTATATCTTTCAAGATAGAATTAAAATCGGGCTATAAAATTCCACTTGTTTGGTAAACCAACATCACCAAATATTTTCATATACCTATACATTTACAAAGCCCATTCATCACCTCTTTTGCAAGACAAAAGAAGCCAAACACCACCACAACTTCTTTAACATACATCATCAAATATTTACATAAGTAATTTTTTGTTTTTACATTTTCTATTAATTGATCGTTGTCACATTTTAATAATCTCCACCTTGACAAAAAATTACCTGATACCTTTCCTTATCCCATTCATCAACTCTTTTGCAAGCCAAGAGAATACAAACACCACCACAACTTCTCTAATAGTATTGGTTTCATGGACATATATGCACATTTTTCTCTAGTACAGACCATTTCACCTCCATGAGTAACCTATCTTACAAAATGATGCATTGTCCCATTTTGATACACTGGACAGTTAGTCAAATGCACAATGCCTTGACCACCATAGAACACCTTATCATGTACATGTCCAAACTTAGTCAATATATCCTTGCATTCATGCAAGACATAACCTGAGGTAGATCTCCTCTTGTCCTAATCTCCTGCAAGCTCTGAATCAATCATAACCACATACTAAATCAATGCAACCACTGTAGATGATACTTATGCCTTTAAGATATCAAAGAACCCATTTCCAATGCTTTGGATTTTCCATGTTTCTACTGACAACACCAAGTACATGTGAAATATCTAGTCTTGAAAATTTCATCGCAAATATCAAACTTCCTACTAGCAGATAATACACAAGACATATAACCCTTTTCTTCTTCATTATTAGGACATAAACACGGATAAATATTACAATGGAAAGCCAATTGGATATTTACAGGTTTTACATTATTCATATCACACTTCCTGAGTATTGTCTCCACATACTTATGTTGTGGTAACCAAAGATTACCATCTTTCCTGACTTTGTATATTTCCATGCCCAAGGTTTCTTTTAGCTACTCCTAGATCCTTCGTATCAAGAATCTTATTCAATTGATCCAACCCGTTGATCTCAACCATGCTTGTTCTTGATACAAGCATAAGATATAATAACAAGATAATGAATATGCCATAAACACAATAGTTCTACTCACTTCTTGTAAAATTTGGCTCACCATGAAGGAATCGACTTCTTGTACCATTTTCCTAACATGCTTGAGGCCATACCATGAATTTTTGAGTTTTCATGCAAATGTTTTGTTGTGATCCTGAACTAACCTTCCTAGTTGTTCCAAATACATCTCCTTATCCAAAATTCCATGTAAAATTGTTTTAACATGTAGCTGTACTAGCTCAAGATTAAGTACCACAACTAGTGCTAAAACAACAAGAATATAAACAAGCTTAACAACTGGTGAAAAAAAAATCATGGAAATCAATACCTTCCACATACCATAAAAACAAGCCTAACAACTAGTGAAAAAAAAATTCATGAAAATCAATACCTTCCGTATTTTACTATATCTAGTTTTATGACATGAGATTCATCAAACAATGCACCTTTTCTAGTGATGATTCTATGGGAAGTAGGATCGCACAATATGTACCCCTTAACATCATCACCATAACCACAGAGTTCTACATGTTTGATCTAGGTCCTACTTAGAACACTGATAAGATCATAAGCTTCACAACCAAAAAATTTCACATTTTAGTAATCACAAGATGACTTGTTCATACCTCTTCTATAATCTTCTAGTATTTTGCAACTAATGGTGACCAATTTACAAGATGGAATGACTGATTTTTCCCACAACTCTTTCTACAACTTGGCATTACTGAATATGCCCCTTTGATCAAGTTCCTTGCAACAATTTCCAAATTCCAAGGATGTGAACCTATTTACACCATCTATTCTTAAACACTTGATTGACCTACTAGTACTCTTTTCACCACAAATATCTAAACATATTATCCTTTCTTTATATAAATATAGACCCACCTTTCTACCCTCGACAACTTCAGTGCTCCACCTCGAACTTTGCATTTGAAACCTTGACCAAATCTGGCCAAGCTGATCCAATTCAACATTTTTCACTTGCCTCCAGATACGTTACCATGGAGTCTCAATGCTCCACCTTGACATGAACATTCCTTTGATCCAATCCGGCCAAGTTGACCAAGTAAGACTTCACTCATCACGTGCATGCCCATCTACAATGGAGTTCATCAAGCCATTGAATAAGCTTCATTTCATGAAATCCATGGACACCATACCATAGGCTACCAAAACCATTATGCATGCCCTCCCTATCACTTATGTCTATGTTTAGACTTTACTGATTATTTACCATGAGTACACATGCCCAACCACTT
>JZKD02S1672944.1:868590-897411 GCA_000966675.3 Picea glauca | reverse complement strand
CGCAACCGAATGCTAATACAGGAGCTGAACGAGGTATTGCTGTGACGGCTGGTGTAACAGCTCCTCCTCATAGCTGCTGATGCTGTTTCAGCATCGCAATTCACGGGCTGTTTCAACCACGTGAATTGCGCCCTTGACTGTGTCGGCTTTGACTGCTAACTGTCACGGCTCGTGTTTCAGCATCTGGACTTCTGAACTGAGTGACAGTTCCGTGTTTCAGCATCTGCATCCTCGAACTATGTAGCCGCTCTGTGTTTCGGCATATGCGACCTTAGATTGTGTAGCAGCTCCGTGTTTCAGCATATGCGTCCTCGGACTGTGTAACAACTTTCGTGTTTCAACATCAGTACAACAACGACTTTGGATAGTTCTGTGTTTCAGCATCGGCCTTGAATACTATTCTGCAATTATGGACACTTATTCACTTCTAATCAATGGTTAAGTACAAAAAGCGATGTAAAATGTTAAGCAAAACAGATTAAGCATAAAGTAATGAGAAAGGACGTTGTATACCTTGGAATGATCAGATGAGGTGGTGTTATGAATCTAAATATAAGTGATGAAGGGTATAATAATGGTAAAAAATATAGTCAAAAAGGTACAATATGAGGTCCTAACAGTCATAAAACTATTTTTTTTTATGGAAGTTTTATGAAGGTATAAAACTATATACCTTCAAACTTCCATAAAAATTAGTTTTATGATTTCCACCATATTTTCTCAATATATATGTTTTAATTTTATAGATATGATATAATATAATATAATATATATATATAGAGAGAGAGGACCTTTGAGCATGGATTTCTAGATAATAATTTTTTTATGAAAAATTAATCTATTGTGGTTTATTCACTGTTCTATGTGCGACTTATTTGTAAACCTTCATCAAATTTATCCAAGCCACCCCAAGTGAACCTTTGTGACTTATCTCCATGTACCTTACATGGAGTCTCATTGCTCCACCTTGACATAAACATTTTTGACGCAATCCAACCAAGTTGACCAAGTAAACCTTCACTGATCACCTGCATGCCCATTTACAATAGAGTTCACCAAGCCTTTGAATAACCTTCATTTCATGTAATCAACAGACACCATACCATAGGTTCCTCCATATCACCTAAGTCTATGTCTAAACTTTACAGACCTCTAATTTAACATTTATCATTTTTTCTATTAATTCTCTACACACATGCTCACTCCAAATGTTAATTTAAAAAATTGATTTTTGATATATATATATATATATATATATATATATATATATATATATATATATATATAACAACTTTCACATATAATTTTAAATTAACTTTATAAACTTCAAAATAAATCAAAATATATATTTCAGACACACAAAAAAAATCAAACATCCTTTTATATATATATAACTTAGATCTCTATGCACAGATTTCTACTTCACTAAAAAAATTCTTATTGTGACTTATCCTATCCACCCTATCCACTATCAACAGATTGCTAATTCACTAAAAATTCTTATTGTGGATTATCCTATCCATTATTAGATCCAGACCTACTTAAATCAAAAAATACTTTTCCTCCATAAAAATAAGAGGGGGCACACTTTTTATTTTTAATGGCTCTTCCACCAAAAAATGGGGCAACTCTTCCTTTACCTGGGTGCAACGTTTTCCTCAGACCGCATACTTTGGCTCCACCTCCATGGTGAGGTGAACAGAGTTCAACCCTTCCTCTGCTTTGATAGACTTTTCAATCACATAGTTAACCTCACTGTGATACCACTTGGGTCTGTAAACCCATTTAAAAAGACAAAAACATTACATATGCAGAAGAGAAATAAGATAACAATAAATACAAATACATATGGTACAATATTTATTTAAGTGGTAGATTTCTTTATTATTTAAGATAAACTTACAATCAAGATTACTCATAAGATATATTTTTAGGTTTTATAGATACATATAGATTGAAATGGTTACATATTCACCAAAACTATCATTAATTACGCCTAAAGGCGTATACCTATTGACAATGGGCACAATTAATCACCTTTTAATCATAAATTTCAATCTTAGGGTTGGCAATTGAAGATGCTGGCATATTCTTCGTCGTCCTCTCTAATCAATGGATGAGATTTTGATAAATTAAGTTCCGCTCATTTATAAAGACGTACGTTTATGTGATTCCTTTTTCACATTTACTAAATAAGATTAAAAAATTACTTGATCACCACCAAATTGCCACGTTCAATGATTAAGAAATAACAACAAAATTTATTATGCGCAGTCATTTTTTTACCAGGGCGTGCGCGTGAATTATCATGGCGGTTCACCTTTCTACTGGTGGGTGTTTTATTTTACATGTTGAAAGATAAACGAATTAATTTACAGGTTTGAGTAATTCCAACACCACCAGGTTTGAGTAATTCCAATACCACGTTTGCATTATTAACACGGACTACTTCAACTTTTCAGGCATGCCACGTTTTAGGTATCTGTCTGCGCGTTTCATATTGAATCGCCGTCCCTGAGCGTTTCATTTTCTAAGCGGATGAGCGTTGCATTCTCTAAGCGTTTGCATTTTCTTAGCGTTGCATTCTCTGAGGGTTTGCATTTTAGGAGCATTGCATTATCTTGCATCTTAAGCCCTCTGATGTATTTGTCTTAGCTTCCATTTCAGTCATGCAAGTGACGCCAATTTACCCAGGTACCCACGGCCTCAAGGCATCTGAAAGGTAATTTGGCTTACCTTCCATTCGTCAACAGAGGAGGAGGGCGACAAGCCCTATGACACCAACTTACCCAGGTACCCACGGCCTCAAGCCCTCTGAAGGTAATGCTCGCTCAATACTCAACCCCATTTCTTTTAGTTTATCTCTTGATTTATGTGTTTAAACGTTTTTTTTCTTGAAAATTTATAGATTGGAGGATTCACTCCGGAAATTTCTTTGTTAGGTTTCTTGTTTTATTTCTTTTTAGGTTTGTGTGGGTTTGCATTATTTTTTCTGACCATATTATTTTGTTGCAGGGCATTGAAGAATTGTTTTCGTGCAGTCGAAGTTTGAAGAAGTATTTTCATGCAGCTTCCCATGCATGCTTTATTGCCTCTGGCTTTTTTTCCTTCCAATTTTATAGGTCTAGCTATGTGCTTATGATTGCAATAAATCAATGTTTTTCTGCTATCCAAACTAATTTCGTTCAGCAACCCTTTGTTTGGAGAAAATTTCACCCCTTTTTCTTTCAATTCTACCGCTGGTGGGAGAGTGATGTGGCTGACGCGCCTTTTTTCTTAACTAGGTTTATTACAATTTTTTTTTAAATGTAATAGGATTTTTTTTTAAATTTAATAAGATTTAACTCTCAAATCTGTTAAGCTTATGAATAAAATCCATGAATTATCTAGGCTTATGAATGAACTGAAACCTTTCAGCGTTCACCAGCCACAAACTCAGCCACGAGTTTGTGGCTGTGCTAGTTATACAAACTTTCACTTACTTTGTAAACCAACATCACCAAATATTTACATAAACAAATTTTAGTTTTTACATTTTATTTTAATAGATTGTTATCACATTTTTAAAATGAAAAAATATTAAAATATAAAAAATTATTAAAAATTTTAAAATATCTTCCAAAATATACTGAATTTAAAATATATTGAATTTAATGAATCATCATCAACTTGAATTTTATATTAATGTTAACCCAATATAACTTAGTCAAAACAAATCAAAACAAGTTAAAAATCAACCTTAGATTGAAATAATTATCCTTTTTTTTCAAAATAAAATCAAAAGCCTAACATATTATTTATTTAACTATTAATTATCTTAGAAATATTAAAAATGTGAGCAAACTTAAATTTAATCTTTAATTTCCCTAACATAGTATCTATTTTACTCTTGATTATTCCAACACATAACTTAGTTGATTTTACACATTTTCCATCAACTTCATAACTTTTTTATTTTACAACCAAATTTTACAGTTTATAAAATAAACTAATATAGTATCTATTTTACTCTTGATTATCCCAAGACATAACTTTGTTGATTTTACACATTTTCCATTAACTTCATAACTTTCTTATTTTACAATTTATAAGATAAACCAAATTTTACAGTTTATAAAATAAATCATATAAACATTTTTAAAATCATTTATGTTTCATTCTTTACCATAAGAATTGACTTTAAAATGAAAACATAAAATGTTTAAAACAAATATATAAAAATAACCTCGTTATTGTAGTGAGAAAAATAATACTATAAAGAATTTTTTATTTATATATGTAGTGTCCCCAAGGTTGAGCCCCGCTGTAAATCATGTTTTGAAAAGGAATTTTAATTATGTTTTATAGGTTGGTGAGCCAAGTTTTGTATAATTGGTAGGCTTATGTGTTTGTTAGGCCAGGGGGCCTAAGTGTTGAAGGTCAGGAGCCTGCTGATGTACTTGTATGTATGTAGAATGATTAATAAAATATAAACACCGCCAGGTGTAGACCGACCACGATGAATGAGTGAAGGGGGACTGAGCATCCATAGAGTGGGTAAGGAATTAGGGGCTGGAGGTGGGAAAAAGCGGATAAGTGTTGAGCCTAGAGGGCTTAAGCCTTGAGAATAATATTTTAATATTATTCCAAAAGAGAAGTGCATTATATGTTTTAACCTAAGTCCTTTTTGGAAGGACATGTGATTTCCAAATGGTGGGAGGCACCCACGTTGCCGGAGCGCATGCAGTGGCATGGGTGACAAGTGTCAACCCTGACCATGCAATAAAAAGCCGTGATGAGCCGTGTTGGGGGTTCCTCCTCCATGGGACTCACAGACTGCCAGAAGGGAAGGAGTCTGACTCTTGCAGAAAAACCCTCGTACATCCTCTGAACCGTCCGAACCTACGTTGACCCTTGCATGGATTGTTTGTCACGCATTCCCAACACCAGAGCGTGAGTCTATCCTGGGTAGGGCGGATGGGAAACAACCATTCTACCGGGGTGGAGAGAGTTTGTGTAATTCCCTGCGGAAATTGCTTCTCAGGGAATTCCGAAAATCAACATCGTGAGACCTAGCTCCCATTGCTTAGCTTGTTTTGAGAGGTCTGAGTCTGTATTCCCGGTGGACTGTGGTGGTCATGCAGAGATGGATTGCACGTGAATTGCTGTCCAGTGCAGGTGGTGATTGAGCCTGTGTGTAACCTCTCTCTAAGTGAGGGAGGTGGATGTTGTTGGAAGAGGTTTTTTCCAGAGAGTGTCCAGCACCAACTTCAGGCTCTAAGACTTCCTGATCCGGCCTATTTCCGAGACCCAGTGAGGGAGGTTAGTACCGATGGACTGTTCTTGTGAAGGTGTATACTCTCGGGCAGAACATACATGTGGGGAATGAGAGTCTGGTAGTAGTGGGCGTAAGACGACATCCTGGGATGAATCCTTCCAGATTCTAAGTGTTGTTTTCCGTGTAACCTCAACCTAGCTAGGATTCCTTGCCTTGGGGGTGGAGCTTAGTCCCAGCTCGGGGGTGATCCACTGCTGAGTTGATGAGCAGTGTGGTCTAAGGCTGGGTGGTTCGTGGAAGGCCTGCCACTTGGTTGTTGGATCCACCATTGTTACAAGATAAGTGTCTAACTATGATTTATCACATTTTATCAATATGTTTTGTATCTCTGTGTATTAAAATGATCATGCATTCTGCTGTGCATTTGGATTAATGTATTTGCCATGGATTATTTATGTTAAAATGTCTCTTATGAGTACTCTGAGCTTAAATGTATTTCATTGCGTAGCACGTGATTAACTATGAATGAGAATGTGTTATTCCGCGTAGTAACACCTACACGGTAGCCAAAAGTGCGCTACAGTTTTTTCTGGGTTATCTATCAAGTAGTGTTATAGTAACCCTGGGTAGCTGAGCGAAAGGGGTGTTGCAATATATAACAAAAATAAAATAAAATAATAAAATTTAAAATTTAAATATATTAAAATCAATAGTGATAGTCGTACCTTTTGTTTTTTCCCAGATATATTTTTTGGGATATTTCCTTCAAGTCTCTGAGATATTGTTAAATATACAGATTTGAATGGTTAAATTTATATAATTAGAATGCTTTAAGAGTTTTTCAACATACTAAAACTATTTTTATATTCAGAAATATAATTTAAACAACAAAAAATTGTATTTCTTGCCAATAAAACAGTAAACAACAATGAACAGTCAAACAATAGAAAACAAAATCAATATTATTTTTTTTTTTTAACTTTAACTGCTTTAAAAATTACAAATTAATTATATTTTAAAACTATTATATTTTAAAACTTTGTAATGCAACGAAACTAGACTAACATCAAGAAAAATGTGAACTAGTTGCACCTGCGAGAATGGGAAGAAATGAACTTCCCACATTGGCGTCCTCACGTGCATGCGTGTAGGTTGGCCAATCTATCTCCTTGTAGAAACCAGCAAACATGGGTTGTGATCCCACGTACATCATGGGGATGGATCCCCATGTTATGTAGAAGAACCCTCCTAATTATTATGCACATCTAGGTTAGTATCAGATCGGTGAAGGTGGAACCCCACTCTCTGGCCTTGAAACCAGTGAACCTTTGAGGCGTGGCAAGATTGGATGATAAATTAACAGGCACAACGAGGAGACTTCAAAAAAATATTTGCAACACTCATAGATCAAAATATGCTTTCAAATTTTAGTTACTTTAATTATAACGAGACTGACATAATTGAAGTGATAAAAGAAGCATTGTTTTGATATGAAAGCAAATCAGAGATCGAGACTGCATGTGCGCCCACTGGCTCCTTTAAGAACCAGCCTTGCTTCAAATTATTTTATTGCTTTCCATCCCTACAAAACCCTCTGTATCTCTCCCACAGATTCACACTTTCAGGATTCAAATGCTCTCAGCTGCAGCTTTCCCAATACTTTCTTGCAGTTGGTAAGTTGAAACGAGTAGCCATGAGTTCTGTCGTCATGCTTTGCTATTCCTCATTACTGCCTACTATTAATGTCTGGGCGTGCTTGTATTTCTCATGGAAATTCACTTTTCCATCAGTTCCTTGCACTCTTTGCTCCATTACAAAACCTAATGTTTCACATAAACTGTTGTTGCAATTTTTCAGCAGATTAGTGAAGATGGTGTTCAAGATATTGTTAATTTTCATGGCGCTAGTGGCATTGCCAGCTGCAATGGCTGCCGCACTTCGTAAGCCGGTGGACGTGCAATTTCAAAAGAACTATGCGCCTACTTGGGCTTCTGATCATATCAAGGAAATCAATGGCGGAAATGAGGTTCAACTTACTCTGGACAAATCGACAGGTAATGCCTATATTCCTGTGAGGACGTTGCAGTCTCCAATAAAATATTCAAATGCACAGAGAAATACAATGGCATTCAGCGTTTCAATTTAGTGAGTTCATAGTAGATGATTACTAAAAATGCTCTTTAATGACCAATGTAGAAATCATATTAACACCAAAATAGTAATTTTCAGAAAAATATGATAGGGTTGATTTTTTCAAACATATCTAAAAATAAGTTCCTTCTTCTCACTTTTATTTGTTCTGTTCTGTAATTGAAATTAATTTTCCATTTTCTAGGGAAAATGACCAGTGCAGAAATCAGATTAATACCAAAACACTAATTTTGCAAACTTATTCAAAGAATAATTCCTATGTGCTAACAGTATGAGCTTGTATATTGCAGGGACCGGCTTCCAATCGACAGGCACATATCTATTCGGACACTTCAGTATGCAGATGAAGTTGGTTCCAGGTGACTCTGCGGGCGTAGTCACTGCATTCTATGTAAGGAGATTCATCAAAAGCTTTCAAACCCATCTTCATCTTCAGTTTTGGGAAATAATTAATATTTCCATCGTTTCTTTGAGCAGCTGTCCTCACAGACCTCTCAGCATGACGAGATAGACTTTGAATTCCTGGGAAATAGGACTGGGCAGCCTTACATTCTCCAAACAAATGTTTTCACCGGAGGAAAAGGAAACAGAGAGCAGCGCATATACCTCTGGTTCGATCCCACTAAAGACTTCCATTCCTACGCTGTGCTCTGGAACATGAAAATGATTGCGTAAGTCTTTTCTTTTATGTGAACTGTTGGTGTTTGTATGTGAAATAACAATGAGCTTATCTTCGTGGCGTTTTCTAAAATATTGGATTAAAATCTCTTTTATGGATTACAGAATTTTTGTAGATGAAATTCCAATCAGAGTTTTCAAGAATAGCCCAGACTTGGGCGTGGGATATCCCTTTAATCAGCCCATGAAGGTGTACTCAAGCCTGTGGAATGCTGACGATTGGGCTACGAGAGGGGGACTGGAGAAGACAGATTGGAGCAAGGCGCCCTTCGTTGCAGCATACAAGGGATTCCATATCGATGGTTGCGAGGCCTCTGTAGCTCAGTCGACTTGTGCTACTCAGGGTCGTCGTTGGTGGGGTCAGAAGGCTTTCGATGACCTTGATGGAATGCAATGGAGAAAACTGAAGGAGGTTCGTGACAAGTACACCATCTACAACTACTGCTCTGACAGATTGAGATATCCTACAATGTCTCCAGAGTGTACCAGAGACAGGGATGCCTAAACAAGTTTAACTTTTCTGTCGATTATTATGATTCCAATTGATCCAATAATATTCTGTAGTCTTCTATTCTTATCATTCTTTTCTCGATGATCGATCTTATCATTCATTTTGTTTGGGTGGTCTGTTGCAACAAATTGTTTATTACAGTGCTCATAAGCAGTGGATTTGTACTCTTTGTACAGATTCTATTGACAACATGGAAAATAAAGTGTGTACTATTTTTCTACTTGGAGATGTGATCTATTTGAGTTGGCATGAATGTGACTCTAATTTGGATGAAGTTTCGGGTCTGTATGCTCTGCTATTTTGGGTTCAATTCGGCACATTAAGGGAGTAACCATAGTCTTTGATAAAGCTAGTGGATTTTGTAAGAACAATGTGTTCGTCAACCCTAGCCATGTTTATATTTAATTTTGTTTCATTTACATATTTTACAATCTAATATACTAAGATTTTACAATGACATATACTAAGATTTTATCATGAAATGTGTCTCAAGATTTGTATGCCGTAAATCCCTAATACTAATATCACTCTTCAATGACAAATA
Organism: Picea glauca; assembly: GCA_000966675.3. Lineage (NCBI taxonomy): Eukaryota > Viridiplantae > Streptophyta > Pinopsida > Pinales > Pinaceae > Picea > Picea glauca. The sequence continues at coordinate 888,270 of JZKD02S1672944.1, read as the reverse complement.
CTAAGATTTTATCATCACTTCTGCATATACTAAGATTTTATCATCACTTCTGCATGAATCCTTAGCATTGTTTGTGATTTGTGTTTTCTATGTACATCATTACACCAACACAATTCTTTGTTAAGTCAAACCCCTTTAGCCTGACCAACACATTCATCTTCAATGCACTGATTTTTTTATCAATATGATTCCGTTAAATTGGTACAAACTAAGTATATAGATAAGAAGAGAGTATAGATTGTGAACTTAGTGAAACCTCAACAATTTACAAATTGGCACAAACTAAGTATTACAAATTGGCACAAACTAAGTATAGATAAGAAGATGGCACAGATTGTGAACTTAATGAAACTAAGTCACATAAGAGTAAAAGGGTTGACCAAAAATGTGATTAAATTTGATCATGAAAATCAAGGCATTTCACCATCTATTCTAATTTTAACCAAGGCAACAAACCCAAACCACTTTGACTTCTGGGATCAAGGAATTTCAAACCAAGGCAACACAACCATACCGATTTGACTTTGGGATCAAGGAATTGATTAGCACAACGTTGAACATTAAGTTACAAACCCATTATAGGTTTGATCATTTGACCAAGGTATATAAGTATATCTATATGATACATTCCTGTAAATCTTTTTTGTGAGATAGATTCTCTATTATGTTTCACTTGTTTATAGGTGGGTTTTGGTGGTGGGTTGATATTTTTAGTTTCACAAAATTATTCTTCATAAGTATGATTTTTTCTCAAATTTGGTATTGTATCATAAATTTAAGTGTTGGTGTAACATTTTAGTTGTAATGGAAGTACACAGACATAGTAGAATATGACAAGTACAACTTAACCAAATATGTTAAAGAAAGATGAAATGTAAGAAATCAAATTAGCTATAATTTTATTTATGGAAAATTTGTATAATTTAAGTAAAATTATATTCAGTGATACATTACTTTTAATAATAAAATTTATTGAAACAAAATTGCACAATTGTTTGAGTGTGTAGGTCTTACATTGCTCAAGGAAAACTCTAAAATATTAAATATTCTTGAACCTGGGTGGAGAGGATAACAATCCTTCCTCCCAACCACCCAAGCTAAAGTGAATTCAATTTTAAATATATGGAATATGCATATAGATCTCTATAAGTGAATTCAATTTCACTTATGTGTGCAACATATTTCACTTGGAGTCTTGTTAATCAATGTGTGCAACATATTAAACATTTTGTCAATTCCTTTCATTTTGAATTGCTTCAAATATGTCTAATGTGCAAAATATGGGGCCTCCTTTTAAACCCCTAAAAAAAATATATATAAATCAATTCAAATAGAAAGATCCTAACAACCCCTTATTCAATTTCAAGTGGATTTAGGAGTAGAAAAAAACTTTAACCCAGTTGCAATTCTTCTTTTATCTCCCATTACAAAAATATGCAAAATATAGACAACCTTATTACTTATTTTTCCTTTTACAACTTTAAACAAAGTTCCTATGTCTCCTTTTACAAATCTTCAATCAAGTGAAATTTTTCTTGTAAATCGTTTACAATATTCATAAATAAAAAGTAATACCATGCATGCTCGTTATCAGATGAGTTAAAAAAATACTCCATTTAATTATTTCTGGACATAGTGTTCATAGTACTTCAAGAATAATTCTGGATGATTGAAGGCCCTTACAACCTCACTTTGTTAACTTTACAATCTTTGTTTTTCCATTCATAATCATTACAATCATATCAAACATGTGGAGAACAATTTATTCAAAAATTTAGGGTTTAACCGAGTTTGGAAGAGAGCCTTGGTTGTGTCTACACTGCGCGAAGGCATTTACAGGTCAAGAGTGGTCGAGTCGTCCGTCCTTATTTCAAACATCTTTGCATCCCATTATTTCAAACAACAAATACGTCAGGTCGGTTGTCCAGTTGTGGAAGCCATTTACTTGTGAGTCCTACCACAGTTCAAAATGTTGCTCTATTGTTGGTTCAGAAAAAGCGAGAAGAACAATTACTAAATTCTAACAAGAAGGTCAAAAGCATTCAATCGTATTTCTTTGTAGTAAATTTAACTCCTCGAAAAAACCTAAAGGACACAATCAAAAGAACCTCTTCCCCTCAAGGCAAAAAGATAAAATTCATCAAGGCCTGGAAATATTTGGAGGATGGTAGAATTGTTAAGGAAAATATCTAATTACATTCTTAATTAGTTAGTTAGTTATTTACTGTTACAGAAGTTGGTAACTCACTCTGTAAGATCTTGTAACCATATTGTGTAACTATACATGTTCATATTAATAGAATACACATCAATAGTGTAGTGTGTTGTATCAAATCTATTTCTACTTAATATTTTCATGATATCAGAGAGGATCTGGGCTTCACTCCATCACTGAAGAGTCCAAGATCCAAGAATATGGAAGTCACCCTATAACAGAGGAAGTGACTACCACTGTTTGCTGTGAGAGAGTGTTGTTTTCCGTGAGAGACTGCTGCCATTTGTGGTTAGAAAGTTGTGTCTGCAAGGAACATCGCGCGCCGAGGAAGGTTCCCATGAGATGAAGGCCGACAAAGGTTTGTTGTGCCGAGCCATAATCGTTTGAGTTGAGCCCGAGGAGAGGGTGTGAAGGATCTAGGTGGAAGAACCATTGTGGAGATTGACGAATGGCCTTAGAGTCACTGCTGTAAAGAAATTTCAAGCCATGTAAAAAAGACAGCGAAATAAAGAAAGTAAACCTCGGTGAAAGAGAAGTGGATGAAGGTACCGTATTTTTTCTTGGGTAAATAATTTACAAATATTAAAATAAAAACAGAGATTGATTTTTGAATGATATATTTTGAGTAGCAGGAAAATATTTATATTAAAAAGATTGGAAAACTGTTGAAGTAGAAAAGGTTGATCGAGGCATTATTTCAAGAGTTTTTATTTTTATTTTAAAGGAGGCAATATAAAAAGAAGTGAAAAAGATTTGGTCACATAAGTTTTAATGGGAAAGAAAGATGGCTAGAGAGATGGAAAAAGGGATGAAATTGGTTGACAAACTTTTGTAATTGTGAGATGATGAGATTTTATTTTCTTCGTAATAATGAAATATTATTTGGAAGTATTGTTAATGGTTTGGAAGTTATTTTTGTATTGAGATTCGCGACCTCAATATGAAGGTGAATATGAAAGTGTTGTTATTTTGTTAGAATTAGCTACTCTAACAAATGATAGGAGAATATCAAAAACACATGGTGATGAAATCAATATTAGTGAATAGAATAAGTAGATTCCAGTGAAGAAGATTCGTCATGGAGCAAATAGTCCCAATATCAGTGAATCAAAGAAGTAGATTCCAGTCGTCATGAAGCGTTCATTCCCAACATTTTTTTATTCTTCGTCGTCATGAAGCAGATTGTTTGCAAGACAAAATATCGAGGCTTCTAGGGAGAAGAAGCCACAAGACAACTCTTCTATTATTGAAGAGAAAGAATTGTTGACGCTAATCCATTTTATGGACAACTTTTCCACATTATTGAGCAGTAAAAATTGCATGAATAAAGTCGCAAAGAAGAAAGATGAGCAAGACATGCAACAAAATATAACTAAATTTTTGGTTTTTTCATTCATCAACAAATACATAAGAAATGAATTGTTGTAATTTGAGGGGTGCATGTTTGGTTGTACCCGACACTCCGTTAGACAGTCCAGTAAGTTTTTTGATCTAATTATTTTGGTCCCATTTGTAAGAAGTTGTGAGCTTTACTATAGGCAATCTTTGTTCCCCATGTTCTGTAAGCCCTGATTGAATGAGGCCTACATAGGTCAATATGTGATCATGTAGCATGTATCCTTGGTTTCGAGCAACACGAAGCGTTGGACATGGTACATCACAACTATCCCTGGTTTCGAGCAGCTTGAGGTGCTGGCCAGAAGGAATGTGGTATTAAGTCCACTTTGGTAAACAAATGTGGTATGAAGTCCACTTTGGTAAAGGTGTGAAAAATGTGAGATATTAATCTCGAGTCAAGACTAAGTTTTGTTTAAGGGGGAGTGTGAAGTCTATTGCATTATTGCATTGGATGCTAGTGATAGTGATAGTTTTTCCCGGATGTAATTAAGGGGGAGTGTTAAGAAAAATACCTAATTACATCCTTAACTAGTTAGTTAGTTAGTTTACCATTACAGGAGTTGGTAACTCACTTTGTACATCTTGTAACCATATTGTGTAACTATACATGTTCATATTAATAGAATACACATCAATAGTGTAGTGTGTTGCATCAAATATGTTAGATTCATAATGAAGAAAAGAGAAGAAATATAATGGAAATAATAGAAGCAATCAAGAAACCATGATGAACGGAGATAACTAAACAATGGAAGAAAATGCATACTCTATTCATCAATTCTTTTGTAAATAATCATGTACATAGATGCATATATAAAATACAAAAGACCATAACTGTCATGTAACTGTATAACAGTTAGGTTAACTTAACTAACCAACTAACTTATGATTAGTGTTTTAACATCCCCCCTTAATCATAAGTTTGTTCTTCCCTGAAAAACTATCACTACTTGACAATCACATGTGTCAAGCGAATATTCAGAGGGATGGCTGAAGATGCTCTCTGAACTCTGAAAAAAAATAGCAGAAGTTGATGTCTTCTACTAAATTGGTGGTTTAAGGTTGACCACAAACTCATCTGGTGGTTTCAGGATGACCACAAACCAATCTGGTGGTTTCGGGATGACCACAAACCGAATGTCTAGCAAAAGCTGGTTTCTTCTACTAAATGGCATGGTTTTAAGTTGACCATAAACTAACAAGAGCTCAAGGATAAAAAATATGAAAATGTAACAAGCAGAACTTCATGTCTTCTGCTCAATTGGTGGTTTTAAGATGATCACAAACCATATCAACAACAATATGTTCAGGAACAAGACTGCATACCAAGAACTAGGTTGCATACTTGATCATCTATTCACGGGCTCTAAATCAAACTTGGAACCTGACTCAAAATCAAACTTGGAACCTAACTCAACTAGATTCCCCCCCTGTCAGGGACAAGTGGTTCCAATTCCCTTGACCATCATTCGCAAGTATGGCCAAGAAGAGATCCAACACATCAAACTGGCTTCCGGCGGAGCCTAAAGACTCGATCTTCAACTCAGAAGACTACATCAACTAGGCCCCGATCATACCCTAAATCAACAAATCTTGAAAAACATTCATGTCCATCAACTGTAGAAATATCTCCAATCAAGTACGAATGTACTTGTGTATAAATTCGATGATAAGATTGCTCCAATAAATTGGCTTCCAAATGGCAATGCCAATTCCATAACCATTCAAAATGAAGTTGTTTCCACTTGCGATTTTGGCACCTTACTGAGGGATGATTTGTCTTCCCACAAAATTTGCATGGGTGAAGATCAAAACAGTTTGACTTATCATGGCCAAACCGGTGACAGCGTTTGCACTGTATGGGTTCTTTATCTGACCGATTAGCAACATCATCATTAGCTATATCCTATACCTGTTCCTTACCAATATCTGCAAGCTCTGTCATCTTATCATCATTCAAAAAACCTCCACTCACAAAGAAAACAAGTTTGCTATAATTAGGAAAATGAAAAAGATTGTCAGCATCCTGTACATATCCTAGTCCATATCGATTTCGTTTAAATCGTAATTCTTCCCATGGTCTAACAATACATTTATTCGCAACTTTTTCCGACCTAGGGACTTCATATAACTGATCTTCATGTTTATGACTTTCATCACTAGTCAACTGAGCATCTTCATTATCATCCTTGATGTCATTGTGTTTGTTAAAATCACATTGTTGGTGTTGAAGAAAACTTAACTCATCAGATAACAACTTGTTTTGAAGTTTGAACATATTAATCTTCTTGTGTGTTACTTGTAAACAAGTAATCACTGTGTTGAGGGTGCACTTGTTTATTGCAATTGTAGATTCCGTAGTTGAGTTAATTAATGTGTACAATATTGTAAATATTTCTTCAATTCTTTCCATTTGTTTGTATGTTGATGCCACAAAGTTCAATTATGTATTATGTTGTGCATGTGATATCCTATTATGCATGCGAAGAGGCGAAGAGCAATCATTCCTTGTATGAACGCTGCTTAAAAAACTACCGGATTTGTATCCTATTGTGCATGCCAAGAGCAATTATTCGTTGAATGCTGCCAAAAAAACTACAGGATAACCAATGACTTAGACACACACAAAGATACTAAGAGAGACCCCCTTATTCAATTTCGGGTGGGTCAAAGAGGACTCCTTATAACTTCCAAAAACTCCTTATAACACCTTTACAAAAAGTCTTCAAATAAATAACAAACCCTTATAACTCTAATTACAATCAATGGAGAAAACTCCTCCATACAAAACTTTATAACTCTTTAAGGACACATCAAAACCTTATAACTCCTTTACAAAATGAATATGATCCCACTTGAATTAAATAAGACTTTAAGAAAATCGAATTTTAATCCACTTCTTATAACTCCTTAAGTTGAATTTTCCTTTTGCTTTCTTTATCAGAACATGTAGGTCACTATCCACAATACAATAATCTCCATGAAACATCATCATCAAAATGTTCAAAATGTGTTATTTAAAATATTCCCTCATAAAAGTTAACTTCAAATTTAATCCAATGGAATGGCTCACTTCAATATTAATTCCTAAGCTCTCTCATGTCATTTTAATAAAATTGAGATTTGATGAGACTTTATAGCCACTCTTTCCAATATTTGAATTTATTGGAAGCCATCCTTTTCCTTTGATATATAAGGTAATCAATTTTAAATATAAAAGATCACATGAAATATCATTCGTTCAAGAATCCATTGATCCTTGGACTCGAAATGGTTGTCCACCATTGGTTCAAGACTCCGTTCAATACTCCACGAAAAATAAGATAATTAAAACTGTTCTCTTAAAATAAGCGGACTTCTCATTAAGCTTTGATTTTTTTTTATATGACACCGAAAATAATTAAACTGGTACCTTTACCATACAACCTCCACTAGTGATCAATCTCCACCAAAAAAAAGGAGTATCTGATTTAGGCATGCTCTTCTCAGTCTCCGCAATTCACGCAGCCTCTTCTTGCTCTGGTTCCACAAACCAACAAACGCTTCCTTCATATCGCAAACGGTCTAGTGGATTTCTCTTGCATGCTGGTGGCTCCTTGACTTGGTGGCTCCTTGTACTAAACCCATGGCTTCTCAACTTCCAAAAGACTGCTGGCTGTGGCTTCTCAACTTCCAAAAAACTGCTGGCTGTGGCTTCTCAACTTCCAAAAAACTGCTGGTTCACCTCTGTTTCCAGGAGAGGCATTGATTCTAGCCTTTAATTTAGGTCTTTGTGCAGTTGTTAGTTCTCATGGTAAACGTTTTAAGGATACACACTTTCCTGCTGATTCGGGTGCTATTGATGCAGGAGTTACGAAGAGTCTTTGCAATTTGAAAATCTTGTGCATGAAGTTAAATGGCAATTTGTGGGATCCAAAAAGTAAATCAAAAAGCAAGGGTAAAATTGGTGTGCATGCTTTTGCTGCTAATGAAGAGCAATTCCAGAGTGTTGTTGCAGATATTCTTGCAAGTGCAGGTCGTGACAGAAAGAAAACAATCAAGAAGTAAAATAACTGTCAAAATAGAGAAGATAAATAATACAAAATTCTTCTTCACTTTCATTATCAACTTCTTCATCATCTACCATGAAAAAACTACCATGGTATTTCCTAGCACTAAGAAATATAGTGCTCTGATAAACTATCAGGCTTATAAGATCAATATCATGCTCTGATACCACTGTTAGATTCACAATGAAGAAAAGCGCATAAATATAATGGAAATAATAGAAGCAATCAAGAAACCATGATGAACAAAGATAACTAAACAATGGCAGAAAAGGCATACTCTATTCATCAATGATTTTGTAAATAATCATGTACATAGATGTATATATATAATACAAAAGACCATAACTGTCATGTAACTGTATAACAGTTAGGTTAACTTAACTAACCAACTAACTTATGATTTCTATTTTAATAAGCTCTGATACCACTGTACACATGCCAAATAACAAAACTCCACAGTTCACACCAAGCTGTACATAGGCCAGATAAAAAAACTCCACAGTTCACACCAAGCACAGAGATTGTTTATCATTCTGAAAATGTTTTTGCTGTCTATCATCTTGTTGTCTGTCTCCTTGATGATAATGCCTCCCCTACCTCTAAATGGTCTCTTACCATGACCTCTGTGACTATTTTCAAATCTAGCAGACTCTCCTCTAGGTTTCTGCTCTTTCTGTGCAAGACACAAAGTCTCAACTCTAGAAGTGGAAAAAGATTCCTTCTTCCCAAAAGATTTCTCTCTTTTGGCAATTTTGTCTACAAGAGTATCAAAAGTCATGGCTTTCATCTGTCCACTAGCTTGAAGAGACTCTAAGTAGTGTGAATAGGTAGGATATAGGGCTTTAATAAATGTTGAGAGTTGTAAATCAAATTTGACACCAGTTGAGTCAATATCATGAAAAAGAGATTTAATTTTGGAAGCTAACTTCATGGGATTATTATCTTTCAGTTCTAGATTAAACAACTTCATCAACAATTGTATAATTTYCAKCTCWGAATGGGAGTCATARAGATCTTTTAATTTCTCTAATGCTTTAAAYRTTGTGGTGCTRGAAAKAATATGTCTKCYTACCKCTTCARTGACYGAGGYARAAATTAAAGCATGTGCCTTTTTATCTTTACTCTTYCAAATTACAAGTTGTCTNGYRTMTRTAGGTTSCTYTGGGTCATTGYCATCCTTKCCTTCACAAATTTCCTCCCATAAATCATTAAAAATAAGAGTATTTTTAATTTTTCGAAACCATTCTTGGTAATTTTCTTGTCTGAAAAGCACTACTCCCACAATTGATACTAATGAATGCAGTGTAAACTAATCTTTGTAAATAAAATTCCACATGCACAAGAAAAAGAAAATAAAACCTCACAACACCTTCAACCTTGGCTGCTCTGTAAGCTTCTCACAGTTGCTCCCACACACAAGCCCAGTGACTGGACGCTGGAGGGCCTTCGGGCACTTGTTGTTCCTTCGCTGCAACTACACTGCAACTGCACAGTCACAGGTAGCTCCTCTCAAATCCGAAGCTCACACAGGCACACGATAGCATGGAGTTTTTAAAAAAAACGTGGGTAAAAAAAAACATGGCTTGAACTGCTGCAACGTATTTGGCTTTAGTTGTAGAATCAATAGGAACTGATTACTTTCGTGATCTCCAAGTGATGGCTGGTGATCCAAGATTCATCAAATAACCTGAAGTAGACACCCCATGCTCTTTATCTCTGTCAAAGTCAGAATTTGAATAACTAATGAGATGGAAGTCTGAAACTTTAGAATATTTGATGCCATATGATTGAGTTCCTTTTAAATATTTGAGCACTCATTTTGGTGCTGTCCAATGACCTTCACAGGGTTGATGCATAAACCTAGAAAGTATTCCTACAACAAAAGTTATGTCAGGACGAGTAGTAGTAAGATAAATTAAACTTCCAACAAGTTTTCTGTACTTTGTTGGATCTTAAAATGCACCACCTTCATTTGAAGGAAGCTTTAGATTCTGCTCCATTGGAGTAGAAACAGGATTACAATCCTTCATCTCAAATTTGCTCAATAGTTCTCCAATATATTTCTTCTGAGAAATAAAAATGTGCTTCGGTTTTTTATCTACTTCGATCCCTAGATAATAATGTAGTAATCCCAAATCTGTCATATCAAAAAGCTTCTGCAACTCCTTTTTAATAGATGTTATATACTCATCATTATTTCGTGTGATAAGCAAATCATCTACATAGACAACTAGATATACAACCGATCTTCCAACTTTCTTAACAAATAAAGTTGCATCATCTAGATTGAAATGCTTATAATTCAACTTGAGAAGATGTTCAGTTAACTTTTCATACCAAGCACGAGGTGCTTGGTTTAAACCATACAATGATTTTATCAATTTGCATACTTTATGTTCTTTTCCTTTAACAGAAAAACCCTCTGGCTGCAACATATAAACATCTTCTTTTAAATTTCCATTTAAGAAGGCATTTTTTACATCCATGTGATGTATTTTCCATCCTTTTTGAGCTGCAAGAGAAAATAAGTTTCTAATAGTGCCCCATTTCCTTGTAGGAGAAAATGTTTCTGTATAATCAATACCTTCTTTTTGTGCATACCCCTTTGATACAAGTCTTGCTTTGTGCTTATCAAGAGAACCATCTTCTTTATATTTACTTTTATAAATCCACTTACTACCAATTGGTTTGATGCCAATAGGAGGATCCACCAACCTCCAAGTGCCATTTTTAATAAGAGCATCATACTCTTTTTGCATTGCAGCTTTCCATTCATTACAACTAGTGGCTTCTTCAAAAGTAGTAGGTTCATTAACAATAGAAAAGTTTAACTCAAATTCACCAAACCTTTTTGGCATTGTCTTGGTTCGTGTTGATCTATGTATTGATTGCTGCAATGTTTGCTCAGTTTCAAGAGTGTTTGAAATTGGTTCTTCAGGACCATTATTATCCTCCAATTTTTCCTCAGTAGGAACATTATTATCAACCAATTGTTCTCCTACAGAAACATTATTATCATCAAAAACATTGCTATCAACTATTTTTTCTTCATTCTTTGATGTGGTCTCATTCTCTAGTGTTGTTGAAGGAAAATCCACAGACTAGTCTAGAATATGAATCCCCCCTTCAGGATGTGGGAGATCATTATCCCATTCATAATAAAACTTCTTGGAAGAGAATCTATCCAAATGATTGAGTTGCCTATCAATAGTAGAAGTATCTTTAGCAAATTCGAGAAAAACAACATCTCTTGAAATAACAATTTTCTTGTTTTCCTCATCATACAATCAATAAGCTATGGAGGTATTAGAATACCCCAAGAAAAGACATTTGCGACTTCTAGCACCCAATTTGTCGCGTTGTTGTTTAGGAATTAATGCATAACATGGAGAACCAAAAACTCTGAAATGTTGAACAACACGAAGACAATTATACCGTAATTCATAAGGGGACTTATTATTGATGGCAGTAGAAGGACAACGATTGCGAATATAAACAGCACAAAGTACTGCTTCTCCCCAAAACATCAACCTGACATTCTGAAAAAACATCATTGACCTTACCATATTAATTAAAGTTCTGTTCATGCACTCTGCTACACCGTTCTATTGTGGAGTATAAGGGACGGTGGTCTGATGTTTAATACCATTATTTTGTAAGTACTTTTCAAATTCATTAGAGGTGTATTCACCACCATTATCTCATCGTAGAGTGCCAATATTAAGTTGAGTTTCATTTGTAATCCATAAATGAAAATTCTTAAAAGTTGCAAAAACCTAAGATTTCTCTTTCAACAGATAAAGCCAACACATCCTGGTGTAGTCATCAATAAAAGTCAGCAGATATTTATTACCATTTGCAGATTGAACTGGCATGGGCCCACATAAATCAGAGTGTATGAGACCTAACTTCCTAGAAGCTCGGGAAGTAAATCTATAAAAATGTTGTTTACAATGCTTGCCTAAAATACAAGCATTACATGGAGAAAGATTTCTTGGAATAGTAAGAAGCCCTTGAATACCTTGTTGTTTCATAATCTAGATACTATCATAATTAATATGACCAAAACGAGCATGCCACAATAAGCTCAAAGACAAAGTATCACTATGCTGAGACAAAATAGTTGAATTAGATTGAAAAGAGGATGTCCCTTTCAGTTTTAAAAGTTTGTCTTCTTCAACACTAGTCATAACAATCATCTGATCATATGCTTTTCTTATTTCAATTATACCATCAAACATATGTATAGAATGTCCTTGCTGCCTGATATGTATGAGAGACATTAGATTTCTATTTAATTGAGAAATGTAAAGAACATCATGAAAAATATAATCAACAAGTCCTGGTAGGCGAAGTCGAATAGATCCAATTCCTGAAGGCTTTAACTGGGACTTATCGGCAAGATAAACTATTCCATCAATGTGATTACTGAATGTTTCAAAAAAATCTCTTCTGAAGGTCATATGGCAAGTGGCTCCAGTATCTAAAATCCAAGTGTCTTCCCAAGAAGCAAAAGAAGTGCTAACAACTTCATTTATACTAAGATTACAATGTGCAACAATATAGTTGGCAGATTCAGGTGGTTTTCCTTTATCTGGAGGTTGTTGCTCTTTCTTCTCACTAATCCTTTCCCAAGAAGTGCAACAATGAGAAGATGTATGACCCAGTTTACCACACCTATAACTATCTCTGCTTAATCTTTTCAAGAACCAGGTTTGAGTCGTTGACATAAAAATGATGAATTTCTGATATGTGGCTCGAAAAATCAAATAAATAAAGTTGAGAAACTATACAAATTTAACCTAATAAAGCTTCGTCCCTAGACTGAAACCTTGAATTTTAACACTATGCACACAAAATTTTGTATAAGATTGGATTCAAATGCCCTCTCTGCTGGTGAAAATCAGTGTTTCATATATTCGTTCTTTTGTCTCCAAAATTAATTTCATATATTCATTTTTTCGCAAAGGAAGCAAAACTCAGATGTGTGCTCAACCGAGTTTGTACGTGGTAAAATGTGCGCTCAACCGAGTTTGTGAGTTAACTTCTATTCATGTCTCCATTTGAGTTAGATCATGAGTTCGTCTCTCACTGTTGTCTTTCAAACTGATTTTGATTTAGGTCGTGACTTAATATTCCACTTTGGTATTTCAAACTGATTTCAAATTGTAACCAACATATTTTCATGTTCAGAAGAGCAATATTCCTTCAGGGTTTAAGGAAGGAAACAATAGAATAATTAATCTCACATGAAAGCCTTGGATGGAAGACACAAAGAATAATCCATACTGTAATAATCACAGTAGATATTCAATAATAGCATATTCCTACGCGATGGTATAGAGAGAAATCCCATGATTCTTTGTGCCATGAAAGCGCTGCATACATGTCTGAGATTAATCCATAGAACTAAATTTCTGAGACCATAAGCTCTATAGAAATGACTCATAAAAATAAATTGGTAGCAAGTAACAAATCCCAACATAAAGTTGGGCAAAGCCTTGCACGCCTTATGAAAAGCAGTCATATAATTAAGAGAAATGTGTTACCACTCCATCGTTTATGCTACCTAACACAAAAGAAACTGAAATTGCAGGCATAAAAGTATTTTTATTAATTGCATCAAAGCCATGGAATTTTCCTTCTGACCATTCTTTCAAATTCGTGGCATTATCCTCATGGATGGTCCTCAAACTCAAATTGTAGGTTCATTTCCAGGCTGTGCTTATCTGGGTTGAATACCCAGAGGAGGCCAAGTTGTACGTCTCTTCAAACTGTTTCAACTCCTTGAACTCCTGCACAAACATAGGTATCACATCGCAATGCTCTCCCTCTCAGACATAGATATCACATGGCAATGCTCTGATACCACACGATAAAAATGTGGAGCAAGAAAATATCCCAGAAAGTAAAATAACTAACAAAATTAAGGAGACAAAAAAATAGAAAAGTAGCCAAGCCAAGTCCATTCATATGTAAGTCAATTCAATTCATATGTACATCAAAGTTACATTAATAATATTTATGTAAGTCAATTCATAAGTACATCAAAGATAAATTAATAATATTTCAAATGTACATTAATAATATTTTAAAGGTACATTAATAATATTTTAATGGTATATTAATAATATATTTCAATGTAATGACCCAACAACAAGGTTTAGTTAGGACTTAGGATTATTTTTAATAATCTGACCATTAACTTATAAAATTAGATTATTTCATATCAAACATGGAAGATTCTGAATAGACCTCATTCTTGAGTTTATTTTCTATTTTTTATAATTGGGAATCCAATCCCTTCAACACTTCATGTCTTGAGTCATAGAGAAGATATGGTTGTGGACCTAACCTTCCATTTCTTTCTGGAGCCATTATTTAGACAACTTGTTCATCTTCTCCTTGAATTTACCATCCAATTATTCCAACTTGGCTTTGACAACCTCCAGGTATTTCGAGCAGATGAACTCCTCAACTGCCAAGGCTTCCTATTCAGCTATGGTAGAATAATTGGAGTACCTATGAACATATCTTTTCCTAGAATAGATCTTATTCCTCTTGCTTCAACCTCCTCCTTTCTTTCCAACATTTCTTTTCACATTATGCTGCCCTGTAGAAATTGGTACCAAGAAGACATGGGTGTCCAAATGAGAGGACTAAGATATACTAAGATACCCACTTCTTCCTATAAAGGAGATTGGGACATTAATGCTACCTCCCTAAGAACCTCAAACCCAACACCTTCCCCATGCTACCCTGTAAAAATTGGTACCAAGAAGACATGGATGTCCAAATCAGAATACTAAGATGGACTACTTCCTATAAAGGTGATTGAGACATTAATGCTACCTCCCAAGAACCTCAAACCCAACACCTTCCCCAGAATGTCCAACCAAAATCCAGCTCGAGATCAAGTTGGTTGGACACCAACCTCACCTATCAGACTAAACAATATCAGACTAAACAATTTGAAAGCACAAAAAAATAGAAAACCCTTAATAGGAAAAGAGAATTACCTTGCTTAGAATTTTTCTTGAAGAGACTACAATGGATATCAGTGTTATGCCCTAAAACTATTCTAAGCCTCTCATTTCATGTTGTCCTTTCCTGTAGTTAATCATCATGCCCCAAAACGGTTAGGCCTACTGGTATGCCTCTAGGATTCACCATTCTCCCTTGATATCCTTTGCATCATCATCTTTTGACACTCAAGCATATTGTCACATAGCGTTTTGGGTGAGCTCATACTCAGCCCGATCCACATTACCAATCATCTCATCCCCGCCTTCATTTCCCCAATTTTTTTTTATTGATGGGTGCTATAATGCTACACGAGTTGGTAGTCAGGTTACATCTAGTGCATGTCATGGCCCCAACCATCACCACTCCATCTTGAGACATTTAGTAATAAATTTAAATAAAATTGATCGTTTCGTTTAAAAAAGTTAAGTGTTTTTACAATATGAATAGAACTATCTTTGTTCTCAAAATTTTACATTGATTTTAATGAGTGGTCATAACTAACTTATACATTTTGACTTTCTTGCTATAAAAATGTTTATCTAATTAACTCTACTTAAGCAAGGTGAATCAAAGAAGTTAAAAATATCCAACCTTGAATTGAAATAATCACCCTCCCTCCAAGATTGAATCTAGGATTCAATTAAAAATGTATATAAGTTGGAATAACACCCTCAATTTCTTCGACATAATTTCCATTTTACTCTTAATTATCCCAAGACATTTTCGATTGAACAATTCTTGACAGAGTATCTTTTTTACTCTTTATTATCTCAACAATTTTTTCATTGGATTCAAAACTTCATTGATTTTACAATTTTAAATCGTAATCATTTTTAAAACTATGTGCACTTCATTAAGGATATTTTTTTTAAGCACATAGATATATTTTTTTAACAAAAATGATTAGGTTTGCACTAAAAAAAAGGCTACAACATAGCTGAATCAACAAGAAGGTACACGAGTTTCAAGAGGATAAAGAAAATCTTGATGTGAAGTGCAAATATTTTGATGATCTTCAACCTTCCTTCATAGATGGAAGCCTGAACATAAACTTTCTTATTTTTGATGCCAAATCCATGAGTATTGGAATATATTCTGACAAACCAATTACAAAGGATTACACAAAAACAAAATATTATTATCTGAGGTTTCCTATATCCCCTCCTATTTTCCAACAAGAACCAAAATGCGCAAGTGCCTCTCTTTCCGAGCTATTATTATTTCATGCTCCACGAACTATCTGGTCCTTTTTATACCTTCCCCCTTGTAAGAGGAGGGGATGAATTTGGTACAAAGTGTTTCAAAGCATCAAAGAAAGAAAAGGATTTAGAAGGATAAGAACTAGGATGCAATTTTAGAACCGAATTCCCATGATCTAAAATTTGTTCTTCTTCTTTTAATTATGCAACTCCCACTTCTTCCTCCTCTTCCTCATCTCTACCTTCTCCATCTTCCTCATCAGTCTCCCAGACATATTCCCCTTCCTCTTCTCCTAAATCAACTTCCTTATTTTCTTCTTTTGATTTGACCATTGGCTCATCAGGAGAGAGTTCTAAACTTCGATAGGGTGTATTTTTGGGTCCTTCCTTAGTTCTTCTGAGTTTTTTGTGTCACCTAAGTTTCAAAAGGCTCTAAATTGATTATTTCAAAAACTCACCTAAGGTTTGCTTGGTCGGGGTGACCCCTTATACTGAGGTTTTCTATGTTTTCTTGTGACCGTTTTAAACTTAGGATTTGCAATTCAATTGAGGGTGGCTGAGATTGTTGTGATTTTGAACAATTTATGGAGAAGTTCCCATGATCATGAAAAATGTGGCAGTTAAATGGAATTTTCTCGTAGTGGAGAGGTTGTTGAAAACTCCACTCATCGATTTTGATTTTCACTACCTGTAGAAGCCCCTTCTCCAAGTTCACCTCCACACAGATTCTTACAAAGGAATACATGTTTCCTTTTTGCTTCCCCTGATCAATTTTTCCACCCAATTTTTTCCCAATGGATCTAAGATAGTTCTCTTCCCAAAAAACAAGTGGAAGAAAAGAGAGTATGTGAGTCAGTTCAATTGATCGAACTCTGCTACATTAACTTATCAATCTGGTGTCTCTAGACTTGTGAGATGCAATCAAAGTATATCCATGATTAAGCTTATCCTATACTATCTAACAAATAATGGAATGAAATCAAACAAATATATGAACTAACACTAAGGAATGCAACTTGTCACTAGACCGTGGGACCCTAATGCTATATTTCTCTGAATCACAATCTTTCATTACCAACAATGTTCATGTGATTTCTCATGTGCATCTTATTAGATATTGGGTCTTCAAAATTTTTAGTCATGTAGTGGTCTAAGTATAAAACTAAATTATTCATTGTTCAACTACATAAACATAGTTTATGCTTAGCTACAAAAAAAGAGCATATATAAATTTAAAGAAATAGATTTAATGAAAAATCACGGGAATGATTCTAAACACTTGAAACCATCAACCTAGATTTTTAGCTACAATATAATTATAGGCTTTAAATCATATGATTTAATCAAGGTTTTTGTAAATGAAGTAAAACAATCTTTATTCAATTAATATTTTTTATGCATTAGTCTTCTTGTGTGTTGCAAATGGAAATCATAAATGAAATGTAACAAATGAAAGGACAAAAATCAAATCCACACAACTCAGAAATTGAAATGAAATTAAAATAAATAGAAACATAACACTCCTCACTCAGGGGCCTTGATGACTTGGTGAATGTTGCTGGATAAAAAGTATAGAACTGATCTTATGAAACTAAAACACACAATGTATGCAATTGGCAATAACCATATCTCTTATATTAATCTAAGATCGGTAATACATAAGTAAAACAATTCAATATCATCTCTAGTGTTGTTCTGAAGGTTCTCCGGACTAATATTTATATATCACAAATGGGATCTTGGAGATACAAAATCTATGGATCTTCAAACCAACCACAATAGTAAATATGGGAAAATCATTTTTAGAAAATCACCTATATCTCCTAGATATTTCATTTTTTGAGAAATCTGCTTGCATTTCGCCTAATCGAGCTTATTTTACATAAAACTTGTGTCCCTAATTTTTGAGATTATCCTTTATAAATCCAAAAATCATGTATGAAGATCACCCCTCATAAATTTCTGTTAAATTTGACTAGATATTTGACCACAAGCTAGAGGCTCACATGTGTGACCTGGGTGTGAACTGAAAAACAAAAAACCACGTTGAGGGTCCTAGTGACAAAACCCTTGTCTTGGAATTTCCTTTAGAATTGTGAAACTATGCTAACCATGGAGGTAGGGTACTAGACCTGAACTATAGTGACATGAATCGAACTCATAAAAACTATCATTAGTAATAACAAAATTTTAATCCTCTTTAAATTGTTAAAAACAAGGAATAAATGATAATATACCACTTGAAACTTATAATCTTGTTATGGTATATTCATGGTAATAAATAGGTGAAAGGTTGAAACATGATGATTATAAATGGATGACTCGAGATGGTGAAAATGATGAAAATATGTTGAAATGGTGACCCAACATCTCTCCCATGCCTGAGGGTTGGCATGTCCTCATGCCAATAAACTAGAAAACTAACAAAATTGGTCCATTCACCATCTCATAGATAGGTAGCAACATATTCAGTCCAAAATGTATCCTCCTTTGTTTGGAAAAATGTTTTAGTATCCAGAGGGAATGTAAAAATGTTTTATTATCTAGAGGGAATGAGTTAGCTTTCTTATACCATTTCTTAGCAAACTTGAACTACTGTTTGTTCTGAGATGACAATTTTGTATTGTGTTTGTGTAGCTCGAATGTGCTATCCCTTCAAGAAATCACGTTTAGTGTTGACATATATAGCCAAGATAACAAGAACGTTCAAAATATGTTTTTATCTTTTTAACCCTCCAAATCAACAGACCTTGTTTACTTGGTGGACTAATTGAGTTTTGGACTATTGATTGCATGCAGGATATCGGGGAAAGATAGAACTCTCAAAGTATGGTAATGTAGGATGGTACTAACTTACAACTGAAATAACACTTAGTGAGAGGAAAGGGAGTTATGAAGCACGATAAAAGTGAATAACAGGTTTGAGGATAAGAGGAAAATATTTTGGAAGATGGTGAATGCCAAATTATTATAAAATCATAAAATCATAAAATTAATAAAATGATAGCATACGATGGAACATAGGAATCAAATAGTTGTTATCATAATTTCCACATTTTCAACAAACATAAAAGGCTTAAATTGAATTGTACCTTAAGCTGAAAATATGGATTGGCATTTACAAAATGATGCATGCTGGGATTTAGTCAAAGCAAAAATGTAATGACCCTTCACTTATTAATATGAATAATTTCATAAATAATCCTAAAATTAGCTAAATTATAATTAATTATTATATAACCTTAATTAATTATATGTTATCAATTAATTATTTTTGACTATGATTAGCTTAAGTATGATTAACTCTTTAATTAAAGGTTAATGATTAATTTGATTATTAATTAATTAATTGATTAATTAAGTATTAATTAATGGTTAAAAATAAAATATAATGTTAAATGGGGTTACGTATCCCATAAGGGATAACGTAACCCATACGTAAAAGGGAAACATTTAAATAAAGGATAAGACAATTAATAAGAAATAAATGAATAGATAAGGCATTAATAAAGAGATAATGTATTTGGTGGGAAGTAAATGTGCGAGGGCGGTGGAGGAGGAATAAGGGAAGTGGAGAAGGAGGATGGAGGGGATTTGTTTCATGCATTCGACGAGAGGGGAGAACTTGGAGTTTTGGGGAGAGTTGGTTGACAGTGGGATTTACAGTGCACCGGGGGATGAGGAGGTTTTGGGCTCGGAGGGCTAGGACATCCATTGATGTCCTAGGGCTAGGCGTACTAGTCGGTAGGGTGGCTGGTTTTGGGGTGTCCTAAGGAGCAGGTTCAAGCGAAGG